>JANIJH010555854.1:0-14786 GCA_024520975.1 Erythroxylum areolatum
ATAGACACAACGATCCTGGGTTTCGGGAAAGTCCCGGGACAAAAATTTTTGTTTTCCGCACCGGGTACATGTGATGTCCCACCGGGATTTTCCTACAAGATATGCCCGATAGAGTTCCACACCGATGAGAGAGCTGATGAGTCTTCGGTAGAGCTAAATAGAAGTCACAGTGCAAACTACTAAAAAGATGAAACGACAATAGCAATATAAAACTAAAGAACAAAAAAAATATTTTCTTTCCTTTTTTTGTTTCCTTTTTTTGTTTTTAACAACACAAAAAATACTTCAAAAATATAAAGCACGTTGTCCCTGTGCCCTTTGAAGAATCTCAAACCTGGTGTTTTTCTTTGGCTCGAATGAAGATGTATAACACAAGTTTCCTGTAAATTCTTGATAATCAATCCTTTTTCTTTCTCTTGTTTTTCTTCTTTCGTTCACATCCCTAATAACATTTTCTGCTGGATGGTTTCTTCGGATTCGAGATGAAGAGCCTCGGTTCAAATCAACTTTTATTGTTTTAGTTAGTTCATCATCCAAAGTAACTGAAACTTCTTCAGTTTCTGCAGTTACTTCCTCAGCAGTAACTAACTGTAAACCACTTTCTGCAGTTGCTCCATTTGCAGTAACTAGCTGTGAGTCACTTTCTGCAGTTACTTCATCTGCAGTAACTAACTGCAAATCTAGGCATTCTCTTATTTTTCTTTCACTACATTTTTGTGTTTATACTTGACCCTTTCTAATCCAAGCTTGCTTCAATACCATAGGATGCTGCTGGAAATTTAATGAAGAGTGTCTATATTTTTGGTTATGAAACCTTTGAAACATCATTTGTAGTAATTGATAACATCTTGGCCTTATATGTCCAATAACTCCACAAAAGTGACATGTGGGTATAAATCTTCGATTCTTTCTCGATGTTTCTTCTTCCCAGAAAAATTTGGATATGTCATCTTTCTTCTCATTTACCTTAGAGCACTCACCCTTATAACCAATGCCTTCAAAATTCCCTTTAGCCTTACTGGTTTTAATTAGTTTATCAAGTTTTTAGGTGCCTCCATTCAACATCCTCAATCTCTTTTCGGTATTTAACAATTTTATCCTAGCTTCACCAAACTCATCCGAAGTCAACATCATCTTCTTTTCTAATTCTTGAATAGTATTTTTCAAGCAAAGATTCTCTTCTTTCAATCTTTCATTCTTTTTATACATTTTCACCCATTTTTCATACAAAGCCTTGTAATCCTCATAAATATCCCCATTTTTATCATCAAGACCACTTCTGTCACTATCATAGTCTGATATAGAATCTTGAGCTGAACTGATTTCGACATCTTCAAATTTTCTCCCTGTTCTACTGTCAGTTACTTCCTTCTCAGTTACTGTTAAACAATTAACTGGACTTTTGCTGTGTAATGCAAATAATGCAGCATTGTTTGTTATTTCTTCTTCACTTTTGGAATCGTTATCACTCCAAGTGCTTATATAGGATTTTCCTTTTCTCTTCTTCATGGTATTAGGACACTCCGCTTGAACATGTCTGAAGCCTTGACACTCATGGCATTGAATTCTCTTTACTTTTCTTTTTTCTTTATGAGTTTTGGCTTGCTTGAAATTTTTGTTCGATGTGCTTCCACCATTTTGCCTAAACTCGGATCTGTCCTTTTCCATTCTCTTCAGCCACTTACTAAACTCTTATGTTAATAACTCTATATCCTCATTCTCGTCAGATTCATCTTCCATGTTATTGACACTCTTACTAGTTTCCACTTGTAGTGCCAATCCTTTGCTTCTTTCTTGCTTACCTTTTAAAAGATTCATCTCGAAGTTTGTAAGGATTCCAATAACTTTTTCCAATGACAGATTACCAATGTCGTGGGCTTCCTCTATTGCTGCAATTTTCGAAATAATCCTTGGAGGTAGTGATCTCAACGTTTTTCTTGACTAATTTCATGTTGGAGTATTTCTTCCCTAGTTGATGAGCTTGATTGGCTATATCTCTCAATCTTTCATGAAAATTTCCAATAGTCTCATTCTCATCCATCTTCAGCTCTTCAAACTGCACAGCTAACATCTGTAGTTTTAACGATATCACAGATTTAGACCCTTCATGAATAGTTTGCAACATGTCCCACGCTTCTTTTGCTGTTTCACATGCTGAAATCATTGAGAAGCGTCCTTCGTCAACAGCATTGAATATCGCATGTATTGCTTGTGAATTTCCTAGTGCACTTTTTTCTTCCACTCTTGTCCATTCAGACAGATCTTTCTGAACTACCTCTCCTTTATCATCAATGATCATTGGATGCGTCAAACCATGTACGACTGAATGTCAGGCTCTCGTACTCTAAGCTTGAATAAAGAATTTCATCCGGGATTTCCATGATGGATAATTTGATCCATCCAATAGTGGTGGTTTGGTGATTGATGCTCCCTCTCTCGTAGCCATATCTGCGAATCTAGGATCTGCACCAACTTGTTACCAAGTTTTGAATCGGTGACCTTGCTCTGATACCAATTGAAAAATCGAAGCGGGTTAAAAATTTTGCAAACTTTTCGCAAACTTTTTTGGCACCAATAAAAATATAAAAACAAGAAAAACTGAAATAATAAAAACACCAAAATTTTGATAACGCAGTTCGGCACACCTTGCCTACGCCTGCGGGACCCTCACCCAGCTTAATAACTTTCAACGAAGTACAATAGTTTTACCCAAGGCTTTACTGAGCCGACACCGCTCAACCCTCGACACTATCTCTCAACCTCACTTCCCGTGAAAGATTTTCACACCCAATAGTACGATCGCCTCGTACTAATCTCAACAGAGGATTTGTCTAACTACTTTCACTCAAAAACAATAATAAATAAAATAACTCAAGTATTTAATCAACTGAAAATTAAATAACAAAAATACTTGAGACAAAGAAAACTTCCCTATAAATTTTTCTTCTCCAAATAACTTAGCTGGAAACTTTCACCATATTTAATTCTTCCATAGAACAAGTTACACTGTTGCCCATACTGCCCAAAGTTTCCAAGAAAATTACACAGTCCACTGCTATAGGTAATTAACGCAGACTATAGAAAATCAGCACCAAAAGAATGATTACGCAGCCTAACAAAATTTATTTCAGAGACATATGAAGCCACCATTAAATCAACGATTCACGCACACATCAAACCCTCTCAAATCAATCATCAAATAACCCAATACTTGGCTTATCAAGTACACATATGCACAGCCTCCAAAAACGTGAATAGTACACCACCAAAGACCCTCATAAATTAATTTTCTATTAACCTAACACTTGGCTCCACCAATAGAACTTGCACAGCTGGAAAATTCTTATCTTTGTACACGTGACCCTACTTTAAACAAAGCCACATGCTATTGTTAATTAATTTGCCGTGACCCGCTAAGTTTTTTTTATGATGTGTAGTAGTAGACTCCTTTACTTAATCAAATAAGTGGGCTATTGTTGTATAACGTGAACTCACCAGAAAATGTCCATCTTGTCCACGCAGATATACAAGTCCAATATCCAAAACATAATATCGCATTAACTATTTGAACTTTTAATAAAACACAATCTTCACCTCTTATATGTCCAATTTAAAATGTCAAAATAAAATAAGATATATATAAAATATATCCTAACAATCTCCCCCTTTTTGGCTTGTCACAACTCTCAAACTTCAAATAAATAATCATAATTGGACATATAAAGATGAAATTCACAATGCTCTCCCTTAATCAAACATCAAGTTCCAAAGAACATAACAATCATCCATCCAAAATAAAATAAGATATATAAAAAATATATCCTAACAATCTCCCCCTTTTCCAATATCAGATTATGTCAGCAATGGAAGTGGCCTAGATGATAAAAAAGGGAATATTTATGAGGATTACAAAGTTATATATCAAAAATGGGTGAAAACATGTAGAAAGAATGAAAGATTGGAGGAAGAGAATCTTTCCATGAAGAACTTCATACAAGAGTTATAAAAGAAGTTGATGTTGACGTCAGATGAGCTTGATGAAGCTATAATGAAATTAGTAAGTACTGAAAATGGATTGAGGATGTTGAATGGAGGCACAGAAAAACTAGATAAATTGATAGAAATTGATAAAGTTAAAGGAAATTTCGAAGGCATAGGCTATAAAAGCGAGTGTTCGAAAGTGAATGAAGAAAAATTTGAAATGTTCAGATCAACCCAAAAAGTAGAAGCATCGAAAAAGAGTCGAATATTTATGCCCACATGTCATTTTTGTAGAGTCATTGGACATATAAGGCCAAAATGTTATCAGTTACTACAAATGATATTTCAAACGGGTCAAAACCAAAAATCTAGACACTCTTCATTAAATTTTCAGCAGCATCCTATGGTATCGAAACATGCTTAGATTAGAAAGGGTCAAATACAAGCACAAAAACGTAGTGAAGACAAAAATAAGAAAATGCCCAGATTTGCAGTTAGTTACTGCAAATGAAGTAACTGCAGAAAGTGACCTATAACTAGTTACTGCAGATTGAGAAGCTACAGAAAGTGGTTTACTTTCTGCAGTTACTTCATCTGCTGTAACTAACTGCAAATCTGGGCATTCTTTTGTTTTTTCCTTCACTACGTTTTTTTTATACTTGACCTTTCTAATTCAAGCTTGCTTCGATACCATAGCATGCTGTTGGAAATTTAATGAAGAGTGTCTATATTTTTGGATATGAACCCTTTGAAGCATCATTTGTAGTAACTGATAACATCTTGGCCTTATATGTCCAATAACTCCACAAAAGTGACATGTCTGTGATAGGGATCCAATTTTTACAAGTCTATTTTGGAGAGAGTTATTCCAATTGCAAGGAACTAATTTCAATTTCAGTTCCTCATACCATCCTCAAACCGATGGCCTGCAACATCCCACTACCATATGATACATATCCAAACATTCAAGCATATTTAAGTACATATCCTATGATAATGGACTGTTAGAGCAAAAGCAAAACCAAATTATACATGGAATCATCTAACATAATCGAAAGTCACTAAATTTTAAAACCATTCATTACACTACTCCAAACAAGTTTACACTATTTCCTTTAGACAAATATTTACATGACCTCATATAGGTTCTAACGAAAACACAACAAAATACAAAACACGATACTCCTAGAGTCAACTGACAGACCTCTGATCCGTAACAAAATCCAAAGGGTCCTTTAGTCCTGCCTAAGAACTAATTCTCCTGTTTCGTACCTGAAAAACCACGTTGCAAATTTTATGAGTTTTGCAAACTCAATGAGTAAACCACCATTGATGATTTCACCGGATTACAAACACTTACCACATATCTCACATATATTCATTCAGATCATGTATACATGCCAAATATTCGCACAGCATGATGTATCATATAATCTCATAATCCACATAGCCAAGTACAACAACAAGATCATAAAATTTTTTCATTCATTTCAGCTTTGTAAACCATTAAATATTATATGCATGAGACTCACATTCTTTCTTATTGTTATGATCGAGTGCCTATCACAAACTTATTCAAATACCGGCCCATAGGGCTCAGTAAAATAGAATCACGAAGCATAGTTGTACACACAAAATCAAAAAATCACGAATTAAAGCTCTACGTAGAAGCGCTTCATACTAGCAACTCAAGTCACAATGCCTTTATCTGAGCTTGCATTATATGAAATGCAACAATTTCAGAAAATCTCATATATCACAATCTCATACAAATTTACAGTCATCGGACCTAAGTCTGGCATTCAACTTTCATGAAGAATCAAATATCAAAAATTTATATCAAGTCAAAACACTCCCAATACATGCCCAACTATCAAACTCCTTGAACCTCAGGTCCGGAATCCAGAATCAACTCACAAACAGTTCAATCATGTTGGAAATGTAATAAATTAAATTAAATTCAAATCAAATCAATCCTAGGAAATTATCTAGGTTGACTCACAGAACGCTCCAATATGCTATTGCCTGGATGGTCCAGCAATGTCTGTCTGGCATCCACTTGGCTCCTCTAAAACATATACAACACATTCACAAATATCACATTTTGCTTAAATATAAAGTATTTCTTTTATGCACATCAATATATAGAAAGTATGCACAATGCATGTTCAATAACAATTCTGGGTATGTTATTATAATTTTCATCATCAAACTAATTAGATATCAAAGCCCTCATTAATAACATTTGGTTCTTATAATTTGGACAAAAATTGTAACATCCCGTTACTATTAGCAAGGGCATTCTGGTAAATTGGGACGGACTGATAGGTTGCATTGCATTCACTGACTGAGCATGCCACTGGCCTCTAATCATAGAGGAACAGGTCTACTGCATATGCATTTATCCATAGGTACATGCATTCACGATTTTCCGGAACTGATTGGATTGACTGGAATGTGAACTGATCGGACTGACTGGATTAGAGATTAATTGAGAAATTAGAGTAATTGGGTTAAATTGACTGAATTAGAACTGTTTACAAGTGACTGGTAATTTATAGTGGTTTATAGGAATTTTCGGGAGATTCGGGTGTAAATGCCCGGACCGGAAATATTTGGATGACTGACCGATTGACTGTATAGTACTGAAAGAATAGTCAAATGGCAATGGGAAAATTTGAATTGTACTGATAGGAAATTAATATGTTGAGCCATCGAAATTTAGAGACTGAAATTCGGACTGATATGGAGACTCAGGTCTATAAATAGCTAGGGATTGAGAAATTGGGGAAAAATAGGAAAGGGCTCTTCGTTCCTTCCTCCCCCTCCCGACGGTGATCTTCGACTCCTCCATAGGTGAGGATTTCTTGATCCTTCTTCATGGTTTTTCTTCTATTGTGATAGGCTAATTGATTACTGATGATTGATGAAGGTTGTTGAGGCTTGAGGGAGGATGAGGGAGGAGATCGACGGTGTTGAGAAAGTTTTTAAGGTTTGCGATCGATCGATGATTTGGTAAGCTTTAATGGATTTAAAGTTGTTTCTAATGGTTATTGCATGTATCTATAGCATCTATTGGGTTAGATTGAGTTGTTGGAGTGTTTATGGAGGTTTTATAGAGTATTAATGGCGGAAAACCGATCGGAGAAGACGATCTGGTCTTCACACGCCGCAGCGAGATTCAAAGTGTTAGGGCTTCGTCGCGGCGAATAAATTGGATTTAATTAAATGAGTTAGTCGCGGCAAGCGTGCGTGGACGCCGCAGCGAGCGTCATTTTGCTTGACGCCGCAGCGAGATGCCCTCGCCTCGCGGCGTGACCAGGGCGCGTTGTTCGCCGCGGCGAGCGATGCTCACGCCGCGGCGAGCAAGCTTTTCTGCGCTGCGGCGAGAGGCGCGATGCCGCAGCGAGAAACACTGTTTCATTGGATTAAAATTGGTTTGATTGGGCATAACTTTTGGTGTAGACCTCCGATTGAGGCGATTCCAGATTCGTACTGAACTAAGGAAAGAGGTCTACATTTGAGGATACTTATGGGAGTTAGAATTGATTTAATTGGTATTGAATTATAGAGAATTGGATCAGTTATGGTTCATAGTGTGACCCAAATGTCAAACAGAGACTAGTGGAGTTTAATTGGAAACTGCAATTGAGGTTCTGCCCCGATAAATAGGAAATTGATATAGGGGATCTGAATAGAGGGGAATTGACTGAATAGTAGAAATGGTAGTGATAGAGTTCTGTAACATGTTATTGAACTGGAACTGAGTCGTTATTGATCAAATTGAATGCAGAGTTAGAATTGGACATAGAGTGTCAGAATTGGGTTAGAGCACCGGGAAAATCGTGAACATGCATTGTACATCACTGCACTGAGTTGTATGCATTACTGTACCGTTAAATTGTCACTGAGCATATAGTAATGGAACTGTATTTTACTGTTATAGAGGCACCGTTGGACCGTCGTTCCACAGACATTGTTGAGACTTCTCGACAGTCGCTCGGAAGTCCTCAGGTGAGTAACCTAGTTGGTTTCTCAAATTTCTGGTTGCTTTCATGCTCTATGTGGATTACATGCAGAGGTGAATTGTATGACTACTATATGACTACTGTATGAAGTACTGGCATGTATTGAATTGAATTGCATGTTTCCACTAAACTGTACTGTACTGTTACATGAATTACTGATGCCTGACACTGAGACTGAATACTGCCATACTGGGCTTCATAGCCACATACTGCAATTTATTGAATACTGTACTGCACTGCATGCATAAATGCATGATCAGATAATGGACGTGTCCCAAGTTGCTATAATTACTGAAAGAGCCTCGTGCTCGATACTGTACTGACCGGGCTTAGCCCGAGGGGAGAAATCCCTGACGCGTCCCCACTGTTACTGACTGAGCACTTGGGCACAACACTGTAATAACTGGAAAGAGTCACATGTGCATTGTATACTGTACTGAATGCCTGCAATGACTGCATGACTACTGTGATTGACTGTGAATGTTTACTGCGAATTATTGTATCTGCCTGATTACTGTAATTTGTTACATGTTACTGTAAACTGTTATATTGTACTATAATATGCCATACGCCCTGTGCGTAATGCATGATTTGAGTGAACCATCGATGATGGTTTCTCGCTGAGTTCGTAAACTCACCCAACATTGCAACTGTTTTTCAGGGATCGAAGAGTACCCCGTTAGACGAACGGGAGTACGTCTACTACACTGGAGTCAGAGACTAGGATCGGGATCAGTTCGCGTCTGCATTAGTGTCTGTCTGAGTCATGTGTAAATTAATATTTTCGGTTATTTCCACTGAATTGAACTGTTATTGTATAGGGCCCCAATTGATAACTGTATGGTTGAAAGGTGATTACTGAACGTATGTTTTATATATTAACTGTTGTTAAAGTGCTTACTGAGTTTTGTACCAAATTTGAGTGCGTAGCCCACCAATCTCGCGTGTCGCGGATTCGGATATCACCCACGATATCGGGTTCGGGTCCTGCGGGGTTGGGGCGCTACAAAAATAAAATATTGTGCAAACAATTTTATAACTTAATTGACCACTTAAGATTTTCTGCTCACATGATTTTGGGTCAACTTTGCATAATTAATCTGATAGGGTAAAAGACAAAATTAGGCAGCACTTCCTTCTAGAAAGTTCTTATACATTGTCTTAAGTTTCTAATTACTCCAAGAGAATCTAATTTGATTCAGTATTCAATTAGTTATGCATAAAATACCTTAGACTGTGCACATTTGAACCTTTGGATAGTACATGATCATACAATCTAATTGTACAACTCATATCTTTCAACTCAGACATCCAAAAATTTCAAAATTTATACCAATTTAAAGCTAAGAGAATTAGCTACAACTTTGGTGAAGACAATTTAGCCTAATTCTGCCCAAACCAATCCAGTTTAATCAATAATAATAGGACATGTTTTCTGTCCCTGGTAGTGCTACAGCCTAAGCTAAAACTCAATTCCATGCCAATTTTGAAAATCAAAGAGACTGAATTAAAATTAGACCTCTTCACAAAAATTGTAGAAATATGTCTCTAGTTTAATATGAATTAAAAAATAACTCATTCCAAAATCTACAGTTCAAGTTATAATTAGAAAACCTAAAGATGATCATGAAAATTTCCAGTTCAAAATATTCCAGCAGACCTCCACACTTTCATCCTATAAATGAATCTCAAAACAATTCAGATAACTCTAAATTTTTATGAAGAGAAAGAAAAATGTCTTAGGATTCCATTGATCTAAGTTTCAAGTTATTTGGAGTTCGGATGAAAGAGTTATAGGCAAAAGATTGAGAGATGTTCAATGAAAAACTCAAGTTTTTAACCCACACATATAAACCATCAAATTTTCTCTCTCTATCACGCCAACTTCATTTTCTCCACCGAAAGCTCCTTATTTTTTTCCACTTTTACACTTCATGAACATTGATATCTACCCATACATTACATAAACCAACTTTCTTGCTCTTCCTTCAACTCATCAACTCACAACAAAGCAAAAATCTAAGGATTAAACTAAATCATCAAAAATCCAAAACCTCACAGTCACTTTCTCCCTCTACTGTGTTTTATAACTTCTGCATCTCTCTTTCTTTGGTTTTCCATCACAACAGCCCACATTTTCCATCATTTTCCTCCTTAAAACACCACACCTCTTTATGCTCTATGCTTTCTTAAGCTTTAACCTCATTTAAACCCATCTCTAACAATACCCAACATCTACGCATATACTGGAAAAAAAACAGAGCATGTGTTTTCAATTGTTCTGCATATATGGCTTTGCATGTGTTTTAAAATCCAACAATAACCTCATCCTAATTTTCATTTCATCATATAGTTTCATTCTTTCCATCTCAAATGCAAAATTAAATATAACACCAAAAAAATACATAATATCACTCACGGCTTGTCATCACTTGCTACCTCTTTTCTGCATTTTTCTATCATCAATTTTCAGCCCAAAAATAGTTCACGCATGCATCCATCCACAAGCATGAAAACATCATCTCTTTGTCATTTATCATTAATTTAACCCTAAAATGAAAGCACAACTTACTTGTTTCCTGTAAAAACCCCAATAGTAAGAGTAGACAAAGCTTTCGGTGGTGAAGCACACAGTAAAAATTAATAACAAACAATAGAGATGGACTGGTTTCAGTGATGTATAAGCAAGGAAAGTTTTTGCTTTTGCTTTTGTCAAAACCTTTACTATGAATAAACAATAGCAGAGGAGAACTTCACCGAGCATTTTGCATGCTTGAAATGTGTCTCTAAATAAAGCTACCACTTGTCACCATTTAACTAGTCTATTTACCTTTTTATTTTTTTAATATGAAAAATACCCAAATTTCAAAAAATTCCAAAAATTTCACCAAAAATCCAAAATACTACTAATACTCTCCAAATAAATTTTCAACTAAAAAAATAATTCACCAAAAATTTATAAAATATCCAATATACCAATTTGTTTTGAAAATTTCTAAAATTCACCAAAAATTCTGAAATAATAATAACACTCTCCAAATAAATTGTTACCGCAAACAAAAATTCAAAATTTTCATTTATGAAGGAATTTACCTGGAAATGCCAATGAATGTATGTACAACTATATGAATGTATAAAATAAATATGTATGTTACTGTTAATTATGCATGATGTGCATTTTCCTAAGTTCTCGTAATTTTTCATAATTCACAATTATAACCCTAACATGGGTAACGGGATGTTACAACTCTCCCCTCCAAACAAAAATTTCGTCCTCGAAATTCTTACCTGAATGATCAAATAGGTAGGGGTACTGATTTCTCATGTGCTCCTCCGTTTCCCATGTCGCTTCTTCAATAGAATGATTCTTCCAAAGGACTTTCATCATTGGAATCACCCGGTTTCTCAATTGCTTATTCTGATAGACAATTATCTTAACTAGTTCTTCTATATAGCTAAGATTACTAGAAACTTCAATCTCCTGAATAGGTATCACATGAGATGGATCCGATCGATATCGCCTAAGCATGCTTACATGAAACACATTATGTATCTGAGCCATTTCCGAAGGTAAGGCTAACTTATAAGCCAATGGTCCAATTCTTTCAATTATCTCATAAGGACCAATATACCTCGGACTTAACTTACCCTTCTTGCCAAATCTCAGTACACCTCGCCAAGGTGATACTCTCAGGAATACTTTGTCACCAACCTGATACTCCATATCTCTCCTGTGCTGATCCACATAGCTTTTTTGTCTATCTTGTGTCATTTTAATCCTGCTACGGATCAATTTATCCTTATCTACAGTGTCCTGAATCAACTTTGGGCCTTCGATAATTCTTAGACCTTCTTTATCCCAGTATAAAGGTGAACGACATTTACTGCCGTACAGCGCCTCATATGGAGCCATACCGATACTACTGTGATATTGATTATTATAAGCAAATTCAATCAAAGTTGTATATTTATCCCATGCTCCTTGAAACTCCAAAACACAAGCTCTGAGCATATCCTCGACAGTCTTGATCATTCTCTCACTCTGACCGTCTGTCTGAGGATGAAAGGTTGTACTGGAATTCAGTTTGGTACCTAAAATTGTCTGTAAACTACCCTAAAATCTTGAGATAAATCTAGGATCCCTATCCGAAACTATGGATACTAGAACCCGTGTAACCTCACAACTTCATCCACATATCATCGAACCAACTAATCTAATGAATAATTCTCCCTCACTGGTAATAAATGAATCGATTTGGTCAGTCTATCCACAATGACTCAAATGGCATCATGTTACCTCGGAGTCTTAGGCAAATCTATAATGAAATCCATCGTGATTCATTCCCATTTCCACTCCAGAATAGGTATCGGAGCTTGATGCTCAGCCTTGACCTGCTGACAAATTATGTATTTAGACATAAACTCTGCTACTTGCTTTTTCATACCAAGCCACTAGTAATATTGTTTTAGCATGTTATACATCTTAGTAGTACCAGGATGCATAGCATAAGCTGCTAAATGTGCTTCCTCTAAAATCTCTTCCCTCATATTATCAACATTAGGCACACACAGTCTTTGCTTTAACCTCAAAGTATCATCTCTCACCTCAAACTCAGAATCTGGATTCACTTTCAACTTCTCATTTAACTTCACTAAATCTAGATCTCTGCTTTGAGCTTCTTTGATTCTTTCTACCAAAACAAGTCTCAACTTCAAGGTAGTTATCAATGTATCATTCGGCTTCCAATTCAAATCAACATTCAATGCTCTTTAACTGAACTAGGTTCGGTAACCTCGATAACTGTACTTGTTCAATACTGCTATTTGACTTCCTGCTTAATGCATCAGCTACAACATTAGCTTTTCTAGGGTGGCACTCAATTGTATAATCATAATCTTTTAAAAGTTCTATCCATCTTCTCTGCCTCATATTCAACTCCTTCTAGCTCAACAGATATTTTAAACTTTTATGATCAGTAAATACCTGAAAGGTTTCACCATATAAGTAGTGCCTCCAAATTTTCAAAGCAAATACTACAGCAGCAAGTTCCAAATCATGAACTGGATAATTAAATTCATGGGGCCTCAATTGTCTCGACGCATGTGCTATTACTTTACCATTCTGCATAAGTACACATCCTAAACCTTGATGTGACGCATCACTGTACACAACATAACCTCCAGAACCCGATGGGATAGCTAACACAGGTGCTGAAGTTAAGCGATGCTTTAGCTCCTCAAAACACCTATAATAATTATCACTCCATCTGAAAGGCAGATTCTTTCTCAGAAGTTTTTTCAAAGGGGCCGAAATCAGTGAAAACCCCTCGATAAATCTCCTATAATACCCATCTAATCCAAGGAAACTCCGAATCTTAGACACATTCTTCGGAGCCTCCCATTTCATTACTGCTTCTATTTTCTTTGGGTCCATCTGAATGCCCTGTCCAGACACGATATGACCCAGAAATACTACTCGATCAAGCCAAAATTCACATTTGCTAAACTTGGCATATAACTGTTTCTCCCTCATTGTCTGAAGAACCAATCTCAGATGTGCTACATGATCTTCTCTACACCTCGAGTAAACCAAAATATCATCAATAAAAACAATTACAAATTAATCTAAATAAGGTTGAAATACCTTATTCATCAATGCCATAAAAGTTGTCGGAGTATTAGTCAATCCAAATGGCATTACCAAAAACTCGAAGTGCCTGTATCTGGTTCTAAATGCACTCTTAGGAACATCAGCCTCAGCTATCCTTAGTTGATAATATCCCGATCTCAAGTCTAACTTTGTGAACACCTGAGCTCCCTGTAACTAGTCAAACAAATCATCAATCCTCGGCAGTGGATATTTATTCTTAACTGTTATCCGATTCAACTGCCTGTAATCAATACACAATCGCAGAGTACTATCCTTCTTCTTTACAAACAATACCGGAGCTCCTCAAGGTGATACACTAGGCCTTATGAAACCTTTATCTAACAACTCCTGTAACTGGGTTTTCAGTTCCTTCAATTCAATAGGCGCCATCCTATATGGAGGAATTGATATAGGAGCAGCACCTAGAACAATATCAATAGTAAACTCTGTCTCCCTATCTGGAGGTAATCCCGGTAGTTCAGCTAGAAACACATCCAGAAATTCCTTAACAACTGGAATGTCCTGAATAGTTTGTTCATTTCGGGTATCCACCACGTAGGCCAAATAAGTCTCACATCCACCTCGGATCAACCTCAAAGCACTAAAAAATGAAATTAGTCGGGCTGGAACTGCTTGACTAACTCCTCGAAACACCACTCTCGACTAGTTAGGGGATTTAAGCACTACCTCTGTTAGACCCCGAATTTTCTTTTCTGATGTCATTAATCGTGAACTGTGATTATGTGTATGTTTATGGTTTAGTTGGATTTAATTGGGCTTGATATTGATTAATTGGAGTATAATTAAGGTTTAAGTAAGAAATTAGAGGATTAAATGGTGTAAGGGTATTTCGGGAAGTTCACTTTAGTTGGACTGAAGTTAGGCTTAGAAGGAAGGGTAGGTTGGTCTTTGACCACCCCTAGGTTTTAAAAGACCCAGGTATAAATAGAAAGAGAAAAGAGAAAAAGAAAAGAGAAAAGAAAAGAAAAATAGAAAGAGTGTGGCCGTCGGAAGAAGAGGAAGAGAAGAGAAAAGGAATTTGCGATTTCTTCAGTTTTGACGGATTTAGGGCTTCAATCGGTAAGCTTACGTTCCTCCTAATCTGTTTTTGTTTGGAGTAAACAATG
>JANIJH010555891.1:0-14781 GCA_024520975.1 Erythroxylum areolatum
CTGGTTTTTGTAGAACTTTACGAAAAAGGTTCAAAGATCTATTCAACCCCCTTTCTATATCGTTTGCAGACACTAATTAATTGAATATTTATTGACAAAAATTTTTGTCACAATAAGTAAAATATTGTATGACGATTAACCATTTCATAACAAAAAGAAAAAAATATTAGTGACCAAACTATGTTTTGTCACAACCAATAGAAAATATTAGTTACTAACATATGTTTTGTCACAATTACAATTTATTCCCGCCAAAATTATTTTTGTACCAAATTGCATAGGCTTTTAATGACAAAACTAAGTGATAAAAGAAAAGTTGTCACTATTAATATATTAATAGTGACAACTTAATTGTGAAAGATACTAAATTTTCACAATTACTATTGTATTAGTGACAAAAAAATAGATCATCACAGTTAATCTAAACAATAGTGTCAAGCAATTGTCTTGTCACAAAAAAAACTTCGTATTTGTGATGAAATAATAGTTAGTCACAAAAAAATTGTCACTAAATGTCTTAACTCTTGTAGTGATAACATTTAAGTATTCTATGACCATACAAAAGTTACCTACCTTTAGCAATCACCATGTCAATATATTCACATAAATTCATGCTTCCACTGCGCTACTCTGATTCATCTTAAAATTTTACCTATGGGGTCTAAAAATTAAGAGCATTAAATATGTCCTAGTTTACTCCCTTTACCATATCCAAGCATGTACTACATATGTGCTTAGTAACATCATTCATCAAATTAACCACATTATCAAATAAGTACTCATAATAACTAATTAACTTAACCTTGAGGACTTCCACATATATCGCTATCATTTATTTCATTTTACTCAAATTTGTTCTCAATCAATTAAAAAAATATAAGATACATAATCATCATGAAATTCTAGTATTAAATCCAATAATATAACTTTATAATAATTTATAAACTCCTCATATGATAATTAGACAACCATTCCAATTCCAAGTTCAACCTCTTAAGGTAATAGAAATTTTGATTTCCTTTCAATTTTGTCTACACACTTCAAAATCCCATCACTTCTACTTATATCTCTATTCTTTTCTTTGTCAAATCCATAAAAATATATTTACTTCCACATCAATTCAAAGGTACCATAACATAACACTAATGTTATATTCAATGATATAACCATAAATACAAATACATTGAATTGATGTCTAACATACCGAACCATGTAGTATCTCTTATATCACAATATTTATAAATTTCCATTTTCTCACATTGTGACAGATCATCATTCTTCTTATTGTTTCTAATAGTGCAGACTCTCAACAAATGTTCATGCCGTGACTCATTTAAATGCAACTAAAACTGGGGACCAGTTGCCACTATATGCCTGATTGAACATTACTCGAAAAAGACAATGTTTGTCATGTTTGAGATGCATATAGCTTAACATATACTATGAAAAATGCCCATGTAAGATACTAAGCCTAGGCTCTGATACCAAAATCTAACATATCACACTTAATAAAGTATACGCCCGATATGCCGAAGCATACTAGGGAGCATACTCTACAAAAGGGCTTGTTAAGATGGTCACATTTCCAAATTTTTAAGGCATCACATATCAACTCATTACATATTTTAATCATTTCAAATCTTCATTTTGAATCATTCATTCACATTCATATTCAATCACAATTATTTTGCACCATTTCATTTACAAACATATATAGTCTCGAATGTCATTTCTTCTAAAATTCACATGTACATTATACAAAATTTGAGAGACAAAATTCTTGGTAAAACATAACTAAGACATTTGCAGATACAACTAATCCCGCACTGACCCATGTCTAAATACAGAAGCTACTTCAACTAGACTAGCTAGATCTCCTCTGAAACTGAAATCAATGTTACAATTTTGATAAGTTTTGCAACCTCAGTGAGTGAACCATCATCGATATGCTCACTCAAAATAGAACACAAGCATCACAAGTATATAATACAGTTCAATCAATATCTCAAGTCATTCATAATCAAATCCCATATATCACATCATTTAGAAATTAGTACTTAATCACAATATAAATCATATTTCAAAAAGTCCATTATGATTACAAACATTTCATATAATCATTTCAAAATAATCCAGTGATTGATTTCAATCATTCATACCATCAACATGTACACAAACATTGCATATCACTATATCAACTCAATATAGCCATTCTTTGCAATCATTCACATGATAAATGTAATGAAAATATGTAAATATACATGAGACTTCACTTTCATTTTTATTTTGTTATGATTGGGTACCTATTTAATTGTCCCGTATCCCTTGTGGATACTAGCTCATTTTAGATGCTGTCTTGCACCTATTGTGGTTACCGGGCTCATTAATTGTTGAGCCTGTGGCCCTTTGTGCACATTTCCTAAGCTTTAAGCTTTTTTTCACGTTGGTCACTTAGGTCATAACCTCTTTATCTAATCATGCATATTCATATGATGGAATGTATCATTTCACATAATTTTCTATCAATAACTTTCATTCAGTATGCACAATCATTTAGCATATTCATCATATTTGAGTCCGGCATTTAATATGCAGTTGAGAACACCTTTTCCATATTCACATACATTTAGAAAGCACTTCTAATATAATCTCGAATATCAAACTCCTCAAACCAACAATGTTTGAAATTATCATAATCATATCAATAAAAATTTAGTAGTTGACATTAATAAAAATAATTCAATCATAGTGAGAAAATGTCTAGGTTAACTCACAGTACGTTCCAGATAAGCTATTGCCTTGGTGACCTGACATTGTATGGATGCTAACGATCTACTTGTGGTTCTTTAATCATGCAATACACACATATAGTTCACACATTACTAAGTTGATCAATCATATAATTATTCAATCATACACATGTTTATATGTGTTATGTTCAATGCTTGCTCAATTGACTATTCGGCTATGTATCCTTATTCACAAATCTTGATGATTCATCCATCATAGCTTGTATATATCTAGTTTGCAATTTGGTTTTCACATTAAGTAAGTTTGCTTACCTTCAATTCATCATTCGTACATTAATCAATCCTTTCTTATCATTGTATATTCACACAATTTCCCAGTTCTCATTCAACCATATCTATTTCATTACTTATATCTTTTAGATTACATTTACATTCGTAAGAACATCTTTATACTATTGAAAACTCATACTTATGAAATTCATATATATTGATATCAAACAATCCATTCCTTAATTAACAACTTAAACTTATCAAACACTTAATCACTTAATCAAGCAATTTTCTAGGTTCATTTCAAGCTCCAGTCATGTCCTAATACGCCAAAGCAAAGCAGCTTACCCTTATATGGTTTAACCATCGCACAAAACACATTTTTTTCACTTTAAAACATTCCCTATGATCATGGTAAGGAGCCTATGTAACTCCCATGATCGTGGGATAGGTAAACCAAAGGTACTCCTTCATTTTTCTTCAAAATTTTTCCAGCTATTAACATCTTCATACCAAATTCATGCATCTTCATCGTAGTCTATTAATTATACGTCAATTATACTCTAATTATACTTCCATTTCCTTATCAAATTCATCTCTAATTCCAACTTAAAATCATTCAATTGATAGTGATAGGATTGAATTATCTTATATTTTCTTATGTATTCCCATGTGATTTCAATCCTATTTTCAAGATAAAATGTTTAATTTGTGTTCAATTTGTGTTGACTACTAGGTTGGATATGTTGATATATATTTGAGAACAAAAAGACAAAATATTCTAAAGCAAATTGCAGCACAAATGCTTAACAAGGAAAAGGTGGAAGCATGTTCAACAAAATAGCAGCACGTATGAAGAAAATGCAGCATTCGTTACATGTTAAACGCATGTGTTGGCCGTTTAACGTTGCGTTAGACACAGCATCTCAGAGCTCTGCAGAGAGGGTTTTAATGAGGCAGCAACGTTTGTTTGTCCCTTCAAAAGGGAATAGTGCGGTGCAGACAATATAGAGGGCAATGTGAAGGCAAGTGTGGAGGCTAGAGCTTACGGTTCGAAGGCCGATAGCAGAGGCATGATGAGCGTGAACATGCATGATCGAAAACCATTCACAATGGAGGCAACAAGCAACAGTGAGAGAGGCATAAATGAGAGGACAAACAAGTAGGTGCTGGATCAAAAACCATTCACATTTATTTGTCCCATCATGAATAGTGAGAAGAATAGAGAAGAGAACAGCATGACACCATTGAAGCCCACAGAGAAGGTGACTCTTAGTTGGAGCATGAAAGTAGAGATGGAAGGCTAGTTTTCTAATACCAATTCAACGGGATTATTGATGCCAAGTCACATTTAAGCTAATTTTTATCATTTTAAAGTTGTAATTTTTTGGGATTGTTGTGTTGTTGGTATTGAATTGATTGGTTTTAGGATGGATGATCTTAATATATTATTTTGATTGTTTTATTTTAAACTTGTTGCTAAAACATTGATTGTAATCCATAATCACTACTTTTGATGTTTTTGAGTAGCATCTAATGATCGTTAATCATTAGGAACAATATAACTTAGGTTAGTTAATCCGAACGTGTGAGGTTACTGCCTATATTGATCATTTTCTAATTCATAATGTGACTGCCAAATTGAATCTAGCGATCATATCCTAGGTCATTTTGTAGTCAGGTTTAATTAATGATCATATCTTGATTAAACACAACCTAAGGGGAAATTGAGATTTATAGAGCATTCTATTAGTCTTAGATCAATAGCTTGAAAAGAGTTGTAAAAACATTAAAATGATGGAATATGTTTGATCGTGTTTAGGCCGAGATTGACCGTAGAACTAGACCTTACTTATATTCGACACTTTTCTAATTTTTTATTGTTTGTTTTAATTTGTTTTCGATAGTTTACTTTTACTTTAATTTCTAAATTGTTTAAAATCCAAAAATCCCCCATATAGTTTCCTTGCATCAATTAATTTTGTTATGAAAATTAATCGAACATTACTTGTGGATTCGATCCCTACTCACCATAACTATAAATTTTAGTGTGCAGAGTCAGGTAAATTTTGCATGCACTCAATACACGCTATCAAATTTTGGCGTCATTGCCAAGGAGTGTGGTAGTTTAATTTTTGAATTTAATTTTAGTTGGTGTTTTATGAATATATTTGTTTATAATACAATGTATTTGTTTATAATCATTTTTTGTTATTTGTTAATTTTTAATTATCCATTAGTGTTGATGCATGGTAGTGACCAGATCTACTCATAGAGAAATTGAGAAAGTTGATCTGAAGATCGAGAGAACATTACGAAGACTGGGTAGGGAAGTAAGGTCAATTTTGGTAGACAAATTGGAATAAGAATCCTAAGACACGATGGCAAATCCAAGAACTCTAAAGGAGTTGACTACATCTGATTAACATGTTACCTTTATAAACATTATGCATAATCTTTTTGAATTTTACTGAGCATGTTACCTTTGAGTTAAAATTTGGATTAATTCATTTATTGTCTAACTTTCATGGCCTTCTAGGTAAGGATGCACTTAAGCATCTTAAGGAACTCGATATGGTGTGTTTGAACATGAAGCCTCATGACATGGCGGACGAGTAGATCATGTTAAGGGCCTTCCCGTTCTTGCTCAAAGATGCAACAAAGGATTGGCTATTTGATTTACCGGCTAGAAGCGTGAATACTTGGTTGGAGATAAAAAGATTATTCTTGGAAAAATATTTTTCCGGCATCAAAGACAATAAGTATTCAAAAAGAGATATGTGGTATTAAGCAACATAATGGGGAATCTTTTTACGAGTACTAGGAGCAATTCAAGAAGTTATATTTCAGTTGTCCACAACACAACATACCAGAACAACTTCTCATCCAATATTTTAATGAAGGATTGCTGCCAATAGAGAGGAGTTTGGTTGATGCAGCGAGCGATGGGGTACTTTTTGGGAGGACTCCCATTGAAGCCAGGATATTACTTAAGCGGATGGCTGCTAACACCCTAACAATTCGGCACTCACAATAATGTTCGACGAGTAAATAAGGTAAGCACTTCATCCATTGAACATCGTTTAAATGAACTAACATCTTTTGTGAGACAGATTACAGTTGGGCAGGCACAAATGAAACTGTATGGGATATGTTCAAACACAAGTCATCCAATGGATAAGTGTCCAACGTTGCAAGAGGGGAGTGTGGAGTACGTGAATGTTGCAGGAGGGAACTTCCCGAACCAATACAACCTATACTCACAAACGTATAACCCAGGTTGGAGGGACCACCCAACTTGAGTCATGGAGGAAATTGACAATAAAATTACTTCTAAAATCAGTCGCCAGGGGCACTAGGATTTCAACCAAGGCAACAAAGAGCACAGGGAACTTCTTCTTCCAGTTCAGGTGCATCTTTAGAAGAAATTGTTAAGAATCTTACTGCTAACAATTTGCAATTTCAACAGGATATGTAATAGTATCAACAAAATATGCAACAACAGTTGCAACAATTTCGACAGGCGACAGAAGCAAGCCAACAAAGAATGGACATCAAATGGGCCAGATGGCAGTAAGGCTCAATCGCCTAGAATCGCAAGGTGTAGAAAAATTGCCATCACAACCCAAGGTAAACCCGAAGAATGTCAGTGCCATAACCCTGAGGGGCAGAAAGGAGATTGAAGGTTCTAAAAGAACCCCATCAAAGATTGCTACCGAGGATGATATTGAGAAGGAATTGGAAAAGGAAGAAAATCTGTCATTGAGTACGAAGTTAAATTTTGAAAGTCCTAATATTATTAAAACTAACCCTCCACCTTTTCTAAGTAGATTAACAAGACCAAGCAACGAGGACAAGGATAAAGAGATATTGGAGACTTTTCTCAAGGTAGAAGTCAATATACCTTTGCTTGAAGCAATCAAGCAAGTGCCAAAGTATGTCAAATTCCTCAAAAAACTATGTACACATAAGAGGAAACTGAGGGTGATAAGAAAGTGATGATGGGTGAGAACGTGTTAGCAGTATTCAGAAAGAAGATTCCTCTAAAATGTCAGGATCTAGGTATATTCACCATTCCTTGCAAAATTGGTAATACTGTGATCAATAGAGCTATGTTGGATTTGGGTGCTTCTATTAACGTGATGCCTCATTCAATTTATGCTTCTTTGAATTTAGGCCCTTTGAAAAAAATGAGTGTAATCATACAACTAGCTGGCCACACTAATGCTTATCCTAATGGTGTGGTTGAGGATGTTTTGGTGCATGTGAATGAGTTAGTGTTTCCTATGGATTTTTATGTTGTGGATACGGATGATAACACCTCATGTAATTTGATACCTATCTTTTTTGGGAGACCATTTCTTAATACGGCTCAAACTAAGATAGATGTTCGTAAGGGCACCCTCCCAATAGAATTTGATGGGGAAGTGATTCATTTCAATATTTTTGATGCCATGAAAAATCCTCCTAACGATCATTGTGTTTTTTTGTTGACGTGATTGATCCTTTGGTGCAAGAAATGTTTAAATTAAATTGCATGGATCATTTGGAAATAGTTTTAACTGAGGATATGGAAATAGAAGCTAATACTGATGTTGAGATGGTAGAAGAGCTTGTAGAAATGACAGTCGCCTTGGACTCATTAGAAAGCTCTCCAAAAAGGTATGATTTGGCTTCTATACAACTACCTGAAGCTCACCAAAAGTTGTTACCTTCTAATTTGCGGGCACTAGAATTGGAATTGAAGCCACTTCCTACACATCTGAAGTATGCTTATTTGGGAGATAAACTGACTCCCCCCATTATTAGCTCGACGGAGTTGACTTCAAACTAAGAGAAGAGACTAGTTTGAATGCTAAGAGAGCATAAGAAGGCCATCAGGTGGACTAATGTAGATATCTAAAGGATAAGCCCTTTCATATGCATTCATTGCTTTTTGTTAGAGGAGGATGCAAAATCTACAAGGCAAGCTTAGCGTAGGCTGAATCCTCCAATGATGGAAGTTGTGAAGAAGGAGTTGTTGAAGCTTCTCGATACTAGGGTTATCTACCTAATTTTTTTATAGTAAGTGGGTATGTCCTGTCCAAGTGGTTCCAAAGAAGTCTAGAATTACCGTTATGGCAAACAAGGAAGGTGAGTTAATTCCTACCCGAGTGTAAACTAGGTGGCGAGTATGTATTGATTATAGAAAGATAAATTCTACTATTCGTAAAGACCACTTTCCCCTTCCTTTTATTGATCAAATGCTTGAGAGATTGGCTGGTTATGACTATTATTTTTTAAATGGCTTTTCAGGTTATCTTCAGATCCCGATCGCACCGTAAGATCAGGAGAATACCACATTTATATGCCCATTCGGTACATTTGCCTACCGAAGGATGTCATTTGGATTGTATAACGCACCTGCCATGTTCCAAAGATGTGTGGTAATCATTTTTTCGAATATGTTGAGAATATTATTGAGGTATTCATGGACGATTTTTATGTGTATGGATCTTCTTTTGGTGAATGTCTTGGGAATCTTGCCATTATCTTGGAACGATGTATAGAAATTAACCTTGTGTTAAACTTGGAAAAATGTCATTTTATGGTGGATTAAGGTATAGTTTTAGGTCATGTGACATTTTCTAAGGGTATTGAAGTAGACAAGTCCAAAATTGATCTTATTTCTTCTTCATTTTACCCCTCTACTGTGAGGAAAGTGCATTCTTTTCTTAGGCATGCAGGTTTTTATTAAAGGTTCATTAAGGACTTTTTGAAGATAGCTGCACCACTATGCAAGCTTCTTCAACAAAAATTCTCCTTTGAGTTCGACGAGGGGTGCAAGGAAGCATTCAACAAACTTAAGGAGCTTCTGACATCTCCATCAGTGATTCAACTGCCAAATTGGAACCTCCCCTTCGAGATTACATGTGATGCGAGCGATTATGCAATGGGGGCAGTTTTATGAAAAAGAGTGGGAAAGGCTTTGCATGCCATTTACTATGCTTCAAAGACTTTAAATCTAGCTCAATTGAATTATTCCACTACCGAAAAAGAATTGTTATCTATGGTTTTAGCTTTGAAAAATTTTTGATCGTATTTGCTTGGTGCTAAAGTGAGTGTTTATTTTAACCATGCAGCTTTACGATACTTGCTCTCAAAGAAAGAAGCAAAACTGAGCTTGATCAGGTGGATTCTCCTCCTTTAGGAATTTGACTTAGAGATCAAAGATAAGAAGAGGGTAGAAAACCTAGTGGTGGACCATCTCATTAGTTTGATAAAGGAAGAAGATGATATCCCTCTACAAGAAAAATTTTCAAATGAGCAATTATTTTATGCCGATGTAACACCACCATGGTATGCAAACATTGTCAATTTTTTAGTAACTAACGAATTTCCTGTTGGTTTGTCAAAGGCTCAAAGGGATAAACTATTGAGTTAAGCTAACTACTATGTATAGGATGACCCATATCTTTAGAGGCACTGTGCAAATCAAGTTTTCAAGAGGTGTGTACCAAAAAATGAATCATTATCAATTTTAGCCTTCTGCCATTTGTACACTTACTGAGGACATTTTGGAGTAAAAAGAACATCTTAGAAAGTTTTAGAGAGCAGCTTCTACTGGCCAACATTGTTCAAAGATGCATATACCTTCTGCAAATCCT
This sequence comes from Erythroxylum areolatum, assembly GCA_024520975.1. Lineage (NCBI taxonomy): Eukaryota > Viridiplantae > Streptophyta > Magnoliopsida > Malpighiales > Erythroxylaceae > Erythroxylum > Erythroxylum areolatum. Next base: position 9,668 of record JANIJH010555891.1, read on the forward strand.
ATGATAGATGCTAATAGTCAGGTAACCTGTCCTGTAAGGATCAATTACCACAAACCCCTATACTTTTTTGTTAAATTTTTGACATTTGGGGAATTGATTTTATGGGACCTTTCCCTCCATCTTTTGGCTTTACTTATATATTGCTTACAGTTAATTATGTTTCTAAATGAGTGGAAGCAAAAGCTACAAAGACTAACGATGCTAAGGTTGTTGTAGATTTTGTTAAGGCTAACATTCTTTCTAGGTTTAGGATACCAAAAGCCATCATTAGCAACAAAGGAACCCACTTCTACAATAGGATGATGGAAGCAATGTTCAGAAAATATCACATCACACAAAAAGTTTCTACTGCTTACCATCCTCAAGTTAATCCTGGAGAAAGTCGTGCAACCTAATAGGAAGGATTGGAGTGTAAGATTGGAAGATGCATTGTGGGCCTACCGGATGGCTTACCAAACACCAATTGGAATGTCTCCGTATAGGCTAGTGTTTGTAAAGCCATGTCAACTTCCAGTGGAATTACAACATAAGGCATATTGGGCTATCAAAAGATCCAACATGCACTTGGATGATGCGGGAGTGCATAGGAAGTTGCAACTTTAAGAGATGGAAGAGAGGAGGAATGAGTCATATCAAAATGTAGTGATATATAAGGAGAGGATGAAAGCTTTTCATGATAAGATGATTTCGAGGAAAAGCTTCTTGGTGGGCCAAAAAGTGTTACTATATCATTCTAAACTCAAACTCTTTTCTGGTAAGTTGCATTCCCGTTGGGTTGGTCTGTTTGTTGTTACTCATGTCTTTCCTTTTGATGTAGTGGAGATACGAAGCTTCAAAACTAACAAGACATTCCGATTGAATGGTCATCGCTTGAAGTTAATTTCCATCTTTTACATTTTTGCATTTGTTATTTTTATTAACTACTCCATTTCTTACATTTGATTTTACAATGAGGACAATGCAAGTTTTAAGTGTGGGGGTGGGGTGCATTAGTTTTAATGCATGTTTTTTTAGCTTAATTGTAGGTTATGTGATTTCTTAGGCAGTTTTTAAAATTAAATAAACAAAATTAAAAAATTTCTTATTTTCTATTGCTTTTAAGATTATTTAGTCATAATTACAGTATGAATTGATTAGTAAAATCCATATTAAAATTTGGCATGTACTTTTGCTCTTGTGGTTTGTTAATGTGCATTATCTTTAAAAGAATATTGACTAGTAGTAGATAAAGCCTGTGAGATTTTAAGCCTTATTTGACTGGCACATCCATATTAGTCTCATTGCTTTTTGATATTATGTGACCTTTATGACATATATATCCCGATTTTACATTGAATTTATATTCGAGACCACATTTTTATTACATGCATTAACATGAAAATGATTAGTCACTCTTTGTTTCATAAGCTACATTAGCCAAATAACCTACCCTATTGACATGTTTTTTCCCTTGTTAACCCCTTCGAGCTTTATACCTTTCTTTTTGTATAAACCATATTTTATGCCTTAAACTTAACCAAAAGTCCTACCCAAGCCATAAAGCTAGTGGAACACTTGTGATTGTTGAGTTTGTGAATGTACAAAATTCTAAGTGTGGGGTGTACATATGTGAGGGTCGATTATAATGTTGGGATGTTATTTCATATCTTATCATTGAAATTCCTATGTTAATGTAGTTTCTTTTAATGTAAAAAAAGAAAGAAAGAGAAAAGAAAAAATGATTTTTTAAAAATAAATGTATCAAGGAGGAATTAAACATGTATCGAAAAGTTGTTTATAGTTAATGCATCTTCTTAGAGTTGTAATGAATGTGGTATTTGAGTATATTGAATATGAGGTAGATGTTGGCTTGGAAGGTTCACTCTTGTGATTTCAATGTATTGTTGGCATAAATTGTATGAGTGGTTCCTTCAGATTGATATATGCTTCATGTGGTTAGTGTGTGAGAGTTGAATGTGGCTATGAAATATAAATGTCGCATTCTTCATAGCTAATGGTACCGAGTTTTTTATTGATTATTACTTTTGTTTCACTAGCTTTGATGGCTTCCATGCTACTTGACCTAAACACATCTCACCTTACCTTTACCCACATTACAACTTTAAAAAGTCCTTTGATTCATGATTATGCGTGCGACTTTTAGTGGTGGAGAAATGAAATGATATGCAAAGTTATGGACTATTGTGATCGTGAATGGTGTCTGAGTGTACCCATAAAAATATCTTTTTTAAACACCTTCTATCTAAGTCTACCTCTAGATTACTCAATTTTTAAGGATAGTTAATATTGATAGATCACGAGCAGAAGTTTTGAATGTTGGGTTTTTGCTTAGGTTTTGAAAGTCATTCACCTTTACTTATGGTTATCTATTCTTAAGAAATATGGAAAATGAGTTAAAGTTTTGGTTTGTAATTTTCATTTTGTCGATTTGCCTGAGGATGGTCAAGGGCTAAGTGTGGGGGTATTTTGATAGGATTAAATTATATTATATTTTCTTATATATTCCTATGTGATTTCATTCCTATTTTCAAGATAAAATGCTTAATTTGTGTTCAATTTGTATTGACTACTCGGTTGGATATGTTGATATATATATTTGAGAGCAAAAAGAAAAAATATTCTAAAGCAAATTAGAGCACAAATATTTAACAAGGAAAAGGTGGAAGCATATTCAACAAAACGGCAGCAAGTGTGAAGAAAATACAGCATGCATTTCGTGTTAAACGCAATGTCCTAAGAGCTCAGCAGACAGGGTTTTAATGAGGTAGCAATGTCTATTTGTCCCATCAAAAGGGAACAGTGTGGCACAGGCAATATAAAGGGAGACGTGAAGGCATATGTGAAGGTTGGTAGTAGAGGCATGAGCAGCGTGGACGTGCTGGGACAATTATCCCTCAGGGTTTATTTGTCCCATCAAACTACAGTGGAGGCAGCAAGCAATAGTGAGAGAGGCGTAAATGAGAGGATGAATAAGTAGGTGCTGGACTGAAAACCATTCACATTTATTTTTCCCCTCATGAATAGTGAGAAGAATAGCGAAGAGAACAACGTGACACCACTGAAGCCCAGGGAGAAGGTGACTCTTAGTTGGAGCATGAAAATAGAGATGGAAGGCTAGTTTTCCAACCCCGGTTCAACGGGATTATTGACACCAAGTCAAGGTTAAGCTTATTTTTATCATTTTAAAGTTGTAATTTTTTGGGATTGTTGTGTTGTTGGTATTGATTTGATTGTTTTTATGTTGGATGATCTTAATATTTTATTTTGATTATTTTATTTCGAACCTATTGCTAAAACATTGATTGTAATCCGTAATTGTTACTTTTGATATTTGTGAGTACCATCTAACAATTATTAATCGTTAGAAAGAGCATAACTTAGGTTAGATCACCCGACTGTGTGAGGTTACTACCTATATTGATTGTTTTCCAATTCATATTGCGACTGCCAAATTGAATGTAGAGATCGTATCCTAGGTCGTTTGGTAGTTAAGTTTAATTAATAATCATATCTTGAATAAATACAACCTAAGGAGAAACCGAGATTTATAGAGTGTTCTATTAGTCTCAGATCAATAGTCCGAAAAGAGTTGTAAAAATGTTAGAATAACGGAATATGCTTGATCATGTTTAGGCCAAGATTGATCCTAAAACCAAACCTTACTTATATTTGACACTTTTCTCATTTTTGATTGTTTGTTTTAATCTTTTTCGATAGTTTACTTTTACTTTAATTTCTAAATTGCTTAAAATCTAAAAACCCCCTATATAGTTCCTTGCATCAATTAATTTCGTTACGAAAATTAACCGAACATTCCTTGTAGATTCGATCCCAAGTCACCATAACTACAAATTTTAGTGTGCAGAGTCAGGTAAATTTTACAGCGCACTCGACACGCACTGTCAGATAACTTATAAGCTATTGCCTTTCATGCATCAAAAATCAAAACAGTAACTTTCATTCATTATCATTCATATAGTCCTAGTTATTTCCCATTTCAGTAACACTACACTAGAACTTTTTCTTTAGCATAAATTCACCTTTATTGTACTTCAAAATTCAATCTAAGTCATCCTTAAAACAACCTATATAACCCATGGTTTTCATACATCAAGAACAAGACAGAAAAGTATCCAAGTTCATGTATCAATTTACAACACACTTCATCATTAATATCATATACAATCCATCAAAATTCAATCATTATAAACTCTCTATTATAACATGCCATAAATAACAATATTTTACTTACATGTCTAGCTCAAATCCCAGTTCAATTCATCAAGTTAACCTATCTCTCCATTTATGCAAAATCATCACCAATTCAAGGTATCAATAGGTTGGTTTTTAATAAGGCAAAATGATGATAACTATCTTTGAGCAGATTATGGCTATCTTGAGTAGATTTTTGTGTGGATCTTGAGTTATTATGAATCAAATGGAAGCAATATGCAGATGCTATGAGGGTTTTAGTGGTCAGAGTAATGGGAAAGAAAAAATGAACAAAGCTAAACTACTCCTGCAAAAACTTGACACATTAGATGCTAGGTGTCACCTTATTACCATGACATATGACCCTAAGCATGTAAGCCATTTATCCACTCCATAAGCTGCCAAATGTCACCTAGTTACTAGTCCATTTTTCACTCAATGATCAATGCCATTTGTCAATTAATCTCTATGCCAAATTTCACTTAATTATGTATGCCAAATGTCCCTTAATTATAGGTTTAGTCATCCTAATTTTCCAAGTATCCACTTGCATTGGCACTTGGCACTTTTCTTAGACTAAATGTGCATTTTAATTCATCAATTTCTCAATTGTAACTATAAATTCAAAGTTACCAATTATAGTCCATCAATTCTTATCAATGGTAATCCAAAGTACAAGACATTGGAAATATACATTCATTTTAATTTCATTCCTCGGAATATGTCAATTGAGTTCAATTTGTCTAAATCACAATTCATTTGTGTAAGTTAATATTATGCATATGAATACAATCGTAAAATCATATCACAAATGTACCAAATTCATGTTATATGATGTCACTCATGTGTCTCAATAGTCTAACACTTTAGATCCTTCAACAATTGAAGAGATAGGATATCAC
>JANIJH010556121.1:0-14753 GCA_024520975.1 Erythroxylum areolatum
TTATCTCCAAAAATCAAGGGCATTTCCGGAAAAAAAGTTGTCAATAAGGCAACAGAGGGTCGGGCCATAAAGCAATAAAGTAGAGTAAAGGGGAAGATTTGGAAAAGAGCAAATAAATGGACCGAATAATCAAATATCAATCAATCAATAAATAATAAACAAAAATAAAAATTAAAAAATAAACCTGGACGCGAAAGGACATTGAAATTTGGTTTAATATCGCCGCTGGGATACGAATGACACAATCTCTCTCTTTCTCCTTCCGTGCTCTCTCTCTCTCTCTCTTATCGGCTCACGCTCTAACTTTTCTTTTTCTATCTTCTTCCCCCACAGATTTTCCCTTATTTTCCTTCACCCAAGCAACGCCGAGAAAAAATCAGAGAAAAGGTTTTCTTCGAAACCAGGGGCGGTCAATAAGGCCTCGGTTTTTGTTCTCCGATCTGTGCCTCAAACCTCAGGCTGAAATTTGTCCAGCTTTTTATTTATTTCTTCCTGTTTTCGTTGTTTCTTCCCTCGAGAAACCCTAGATTCAAACCCTAGGAATCGTCTTGTCCAGCTCGTTCAAGCCGAGGCACGGGTGGATTCTTTTGCGAACAGTGTTTGGCTGCACTGCGGCGGCTTCGGTGCAGGCTGGCGTCCGTTGTTGTGCGGCGGCGGGTTGTTTGTCTGGTGTTTGGCTCATGCGACAGAGAGGTAAACTGAGGGCTAGGTAAGATTAGTGGTTAGGGTTTTTTTCCCGGTTTTGATGCCGCCCGAGCCATTGCCTTGGGATCGGAAGGACTTCTTCAAGGAGAGGAAGTACGAGAGGTCGGAGTCGTCTTCCTTAGGGTCGGCGCCGCGATGGAGGGACTCCTCGTCGAGTCACTATGGATCGTCCCGCGAGTACGTTCGGTGGACAGGAAACAACGATTTCCGGAGGTTCTCTGGTGAGTTTATTTGCTCTTCATGGTGTGTTTGACATTCAGATTATTCGGTTTCCAAAACTTGGGAGTTTGAACAAATTATGTTGTTTTTATGATTGTTTATCGGTCAGTTTTACTTTGGGTATCTTGAACTGGAATTCTGGAATCTTCCTATTTGTGGATTGTGTTGTCCTATGGTGTTCCAAGTTTTTTTTTCCTGGGTTATGTCGAGAGAAACGTTCTCCAGCGCAGGATTGACTTTAGTTCTATTTGTGTTAAATTCCGTTGTGTGTTTTTGTTTCTGTATAGAGCAGATCTTGATTTTAAACACTCCGTAACAAATTGTCCTGGTTCATATTTTGATTAGGATAACTTCAGATCTACAACTTCTGTACGTTTTATCACCTAAGAAAATTGTCTTTATTGGGGACTTTCTGCCTTCTTGCTTGTTTTAATTGTATATGATTTTCGTTTCTTGTTCAAATATTATTTGAAGGTCATGGTAAGCAGGGTGGTTGGCACCTGGTTGCTGAAGAATCTGGCCATGGGTATGGACCCTCGAGGTGTAGTGAGAAAGTACTTGAAAATGAAGATTACCGACCACGTGGAGATGGGAAATATGCACGAGGCAGGGAAAACAGAGGTTCTGTTAGCCAGAGAGATTGGAAAGGTCATTCATGGGAGATGAACAATGGGTCGCCTAATTCAGCTGTGAGGCTGCATGGCAATAATGATAGGTCTGATGATGTGCTAACATTTCCCCAATCTCATGCTTCTAATCCCGAGTTAGTAAATACTTGGGATCAGCTTAATTTGAAAGACCAACAGGATAACAATAAGGTAGCTGGTATTAGTGGGTTGGGAACAGGCCAAAAGGGTGATAAAGATAGCACACTAGATTGGAAGCCTTTGAAATGGGCTCGTACTGGAAGCTTGTCCTCCCGGGGTTCTGGTTTTAGTCATTCAAGTAGCTCAAAGAGCCTTGGGGGTGCAGATTCTAATGAGGGGAAGACTGAGCTGCAGCCCAAGAATGCAACTCCAGTTCGGTCCCCATCCGGAGATGCTGCTGCCTGTGTAACGTCTGCTCCACTATGCGAGGAGACTACTTCTAGGAAGAAGCCACGCCTTAATTGGGGTGAAGGATTGGCAAAATATGAGAAGAAGAAAGTTGAAGGTCCAGATGTGAGTATGAACAAAGATGGAGTTGTTATTTCTGCTGCTAATGTTGAAACCATCTTCTCACAGAGTTCAAATTTGGCTGATAAGAGCCCTAGAGTTCTTGGATTTTCTGATTGTGCATCTCCTGCAACTCCTTCCTCCGTTGCTTGTAGCTCCTCTTCAGGTAATTGATTGCTATCTGAAGTTCTTTAGTTTGTTGTATAATTGTTTCTATTAGGTTATGGTCTGTAATGTTAGCCAAACTAAATTTTATTTGCTGACCTGTTGGTATTGCCTTGTTGCAGTTGGCATCATGTATTTGTAGTAAATGCACGAAGTTATGGTTTCGGTAGTAATTCTTTCTATTTACGATTTTTCTGTTCATTTCTGTGGGGAAATCTCAAAGTTGTGATGCTTGTGCTAGTTAAATGATACTGACACATGTTCTAGTTAATGATACTCTATTATTGTAAAGTTAATAAATTATCTTTGTTCATGTTTGTACAATGCTTGATGTTTGTTGTAATTAGTCCTGATATATTCAGAAATACAAGTCATTGAATTGCCTTGTAGCTTTTAACATACTTTTGTTGTGGAGTATCCAAAGTCTATTTGTTTGAATGGATATGAAGCTACCACATTATTTTATGCTCAAGTCCCACTACCGTGAACCGGGGATAAGTTTTGTGTTGTTCCATAACCTAAATGCATACACTATTGAGCCATCTTAGTTGGGACTGTTTGGCTTAGTTTTCTTGTCCTGATGGACTCTTAGGCTTGATTTTGTGTCAGTGAAATTTAAGGTAATTGCCATTTTGTGACAGGTGTAGAGGAGAAAAGTTTTGGCAAGGCAGTAAATGCTGATGCTGACGTTAGTAATTTATGTAGTTCAAACAGTATTGGGTCTCATGTTCAGCTTGATGGATTCTCATTTAATTTGGAGAAATTTGATATTAGCTCAGTTTCTAGTTTGGGCTCATCGATAACTGAGTTGCTTCAGTCTGATGATCCTACTTCAGTGGATTCAAGTTTTGTGAGGTCTAGTACTATGAACAAGCTGCTTCTGTGGAAGGCTGAGATCTCAAAGGCATTGGAGATGACAGAGACTGAAATAGATTCGCTAGAAACTGAGCTAAAGTCACTTAAATTTGAATGTGGTAACCGGTCTCCAAATCCAGCGGGATCCAACTCTTTTCTTGGACTGGACAGTGCGACTATTTGCAGTGAACAGAGGCGTGTTTCCAACAATATTCCCCATCCACCTCCTTTGCAAATGGAATCTTATGGGGTTGCAGAGAAGATTCCTCTTTGCAATGCCACTTCAGAAGATGTTGATACTGCTGCTAAAGGATGTGATAGTGACAGTCCTACAACAGCTACATCAAAATTCGTGGAATCAGCCTCTCTAGTGGAGGCAGCTCCTTTGGCTGATTTTAAGCAGCATATTGAGCTTTCTGGTGACTTGGAGACTGCCCAGTCTCCCAACATGCAGTTGAAACATTTTGTTCATTGTAACAATGAAGTGATAACTAACGTCCATACTGAACGGGAGGTTAACTTCCATAGAGAGAATGGAAGGGATGCATCATTTTCTACCGAAAAGCATCTAGATGAAGTAAATAAATTGTGTAACCTGGTATTGGTTTCCAATAAAGAATGTGCTATTCAAGCGTCAGATGTACTTAACAAGTTTATTTCCAAGGATCAATGCAAGATTGATCTATCAAGTGTTTCCAATGTCACTTTGTTACCCATGCATAGATTGGTCAAAGAAAAAATTGCTCTGAGGAAGCGATTTTTACGCTTCAAGGAGAGAGTTGTGACACTTAAATTTAAGGCATTTCACCATCTATGGAAAGAAGATTTGCGATTGCTCTCTGTAACAAAATACCGTGCAAAGTCACAGAAGAAATCTGAGTTAAGCTTGCGGGTAATGCATAGTGGATATCAGAAACACCGGTCTTCTGTACGCTCTCGATTCCCTTCTCCTGGTACGGAATCTTGTTGTGTTTAATTTTCTTTGTTTCCATGATTTGTACTTTTCATCAGGTATAGTAGTTTGGTATTGCTATGTTACTTGAATTTGAATAGTACTGCATTTGTTAATCAGCTTTAAGGCTTCCTGTATGATCTATGTCTGTGATTTGATTCAATGAATCTTGATTAAATATTAAAATTCTATCCTGAGTGTTTTATTTATACATCCATGCACAATAAATGTACCTTTGAACTTTGTATTTTTTCATTTTCCACTTTTAATTGTCTATTGTTGCTTTTTTATTATGCTTAGGTTCTACTGCTATAGTAATCTACAGCTGGTTTATTGCTTGATTTCGCAACTGGCAGGAGGCAATGCCAATGTCTATAGTTTTCTTTTATGTTTTGTTGTATCCTTTTAACATGAGAAGAGATCATAGTTAGAGGTGGTGCTGAGCCTATATGTTTGGTGGAGAATGTTACTAGTTTAAGCAGAATGAAACATAGATATAAGATAACTAGTCACTGTTTTTGGATCAGTCACATGGAGGAGAGTTTGTACATAAAAAAAAAAGATTTCATTTGTTGGTCTTCATGAATCATATGTACTGACTTGGTTTGTTTTCCTCTTTTTCAACCTTGTTTGCTTCTGATTCCACCTTTTGTAGTTGGAAGAAAAGAGTAGGATGATGAATGGAAGGTGTGATGAGAAAATGATAATGTAGGAAATGGTTTTTAGAGTTTTATTGCTCAGTGGCATCATTCGTAATAAAAGAGATTCTTAGTAGCTGTTGGGGTGCTTGTTTATTGACGTTTTGATTATTTATTAAAGAATTCCTCATAATTATTGTCTCCATATTACATTCATTTTTCTTGTAGCATTTAGGGGGTTTTTTTTTTGGCTGCTGGAAATTAGTTTTTCCTTGTTATAGTATTACAACGTTTTTCTTTCACTTTCTTTGCAGCTGGAAATGTGCACCTGGTCCCTAAATCTGATATGGTTAACTTTGCAAGCAAGCTGCTGTCAGATTGCCAAGTTAAGCTTTATAGAAGCAATTTAAAGATGCCATCTTTGATTTTGGACGAGAATGAGCGAGTGGCGTCACGCTTTAGCTCTAGTAATGGTTTGGTTGAAGATCCTTGTGCCGTTGAGAAGGAAAGAGAGATGATCAACCCCTGGACTTCGGCAGAGATTGAAATTTTCATAGATAAGCTTTCGCTTTTTGGGAAGGACTTCAGAAAGATCGCCTCTTTTCTTAATCACAAGACAACTGCAGACTGTGTTGAATTTTACTACAAGAATCACAAATCTGATTGTTTTGAGAGAGCTAAGAAGAGTAAGAAAGTGAAGTCATCTACCAATTATCTGGTTGCATCTGGTAAGAAGTGGAATCGTGAGATGAATTCTGCATCACTGCACATTTTAGGTGATGCGGCTGCTAATGCTGACAATGCTATGCGAAGGCGGCAAAGGTGCTCTAATAGAATATTTTTGGGAGGCTTTGGTGATTTGAGAACATCTCAACGCAGCGACAACATTTTAGAAAGGTCAAACAATGCTAATAACCTTCACAATGAAAGTGAAGCTGTTGCTGCTGATGTTTTAGCAGGTATCTGTGGTTCAGTATCTTCTGAGGCAATGAGTTCTTGTATCACTACCTCTGTTGATCCTGGTGAGAACATCCGAGACTTGAAGTCGCAAAAATTATACTCTGTTGTGAAACAACTTTCAGCATCTGATGTTACTCAAAATGTGGATGAAGAGACATGTTCAGATGAGAGTTGTGGTGAAATGGATCCTACAGATTGGACAGATCATGAAAAGTCCCTCTTTATACAAGCTGTTTCCACCTATGGTAAGGATTTTACCATGATCTCACGATTCATCAGAACAAGAACTAGGGATCAGTGCAAGGTGTTCTTTAGCAAGGCCCGCAAGTGCCTTGGGCTGGACTTGATGCAGCCAAGGCCTCAAGACTTCGATATGCTAATGAGTGATGATGCTCATGGAGGTGGAGGAGACAAGGAAGATGCTTGTGGTCTGGAAAAGAGTTCAATTATCTGCAATGATAACCTTGGTTCTAGGGTCGTGCCTTCTGAGGATGGTAAGCAGGATGAATTTGATGCAGCAAGTAGGAAGCATGTGCTTAGTGATCTGAATGGGCCTGAGGACAATGTTTCAAAGAGAGCCTTAGGTGAGAAAGTCTCTGAGGGACCCCAAATGGAATTATCGACAGAGCTATCTTGTGATAAACCACAACAATCGGAGCCTGTTCCTCCCCTGAAGATTGTGGCCAATTCAGTTGGAATAGAAGCTGATAGAGCTCAAATGGCTGAAGGAGGCGATTCCGTTGAAGAAACAATGCTTGTTGAAAATGCAGTTGATACTGGCCTACCCAACTCAAACGCTGTAGTTGAGAATCAGGCTCCAGCTGAGGTATCCACCAGTGGAACTGGAAATCTACAGCAGCAGGAATTTCCATCACTTGAAAATGATTCAAGTCAGATCGGGTCATTGCAAGATTCAAAAAGAAATAAATGTACATCTCTGCTACCTGTGGATAGTTCAAGCTTGAATTTTGGAGTGGAAAGCATACATCAGGTGTCTGCTGAGTTGGATACATTGCAAAAGCCCCTTGTTATGAGATTGCCTGTGGAGAATAATCCTGCTACCACAAATTCTGGACTGCAAGATTCTTCTTCTGGCCAGATTGAGAGAAAGCAAGACCAGAAGCAGTTGCCATCAACTCCTGAAACTAAAAGCAGTGATAAGTTAGGTCAGACATTTAAAGATGAGCATATCCCGCATTTTTCTAGTCATCTTTCATTGAAGAATGATCAATTAAGCCAGATTTTCATGGGATGTCCATTGCAAATCCCAACAAAAAATGAGACAAATGGGAATATTTCATGTAGATCTGTTCCTGAAATGCAGACCCAGTTGAATGCTAGGAGGAACAGCAGCGATCTGTTTACAGCTAGGGATTGCTTTCTTCAAAAGTGCAACGGTTTGAAACCTCAGTGCTTTACTCCTGCACCTCTGAATTTGTCACCACACTCTGAAAAAGCAGGTGATCAAGCACGGAGTTTTTCAGATGGTGAAAAGCATCACAAGAATGGTGAGGTGGTATTGTTTGGTAAAGTCCTCAGTAATCCTTCACCTTTGCAGGATCAGAATTCTGGTAGCAATGAGAATGAGGGGAGAGGAGCCCCTAGTTCAAAGTTAAATAGCAAGGTATCTGTTTTCAAATTTTCTGGCCATGATAGCACACAAGCCAGTGATACAACCTTTTTGAAGCAAGATCAGGAAAACAGTTATAGTTGTGGGCTTGATAATGGTCCCATGAGGAGTTACGGTTTTTGGGACGGGAATAGAATACAGACGGGGTTTCAATCTATACCTGATTCTGCCATTTTATTAGCCAAGTATCCTGATGCTTTTGACAATTTTCATGTTTCCTCGTCAAAAGTGGACCAGCAGCCATTTCACAGCGATCACATGTCCTTTTTCTCTGCAAGAGAGGTAGGTGGGAGCAATGGAGTTGTAGATCATCAGATGTATCAAAGGCATGATGGTCCTAAAGTTCAGCCATTCACAATGGATGTGAAACACCGACAGGACATATATTCAGAGATGCAAAAATTGAATGGGTTTGAAGCAATTTCAAACTTACAGCAGCCAGGAAGGAGTGTGGCAGGGATGAATGTAGTGGGAAGAGGAGGGATTCTTGTTGGGGGCCCATGCACAAATGTTACGGATCCGGTTGCAGCCATTAAGATGCACTTTGCGAAAGCTGATCAGTACGGAGGTCACAATAGTGGGACTATGGGCAGAGAGGAGGAATCTTGGAGAGGTAAGGGGGACATAGGTAGGTAGTAGGAGGGGTAAGAGGGCCATTGTGACACGGCCCTCGGCGGCAAATTCCATTGCCGCATCTGTATTATAGTTGTCTTTTGTATTGTTCAATGCAGTGATAGGGAAAGGTGGACAGTTCTTTATTAAGTTGGGTCTTTTTTGGTGAAAATATTCTAGGTGCTATGTAATATGTGGAGGAGCAGCTTTGTATTTGTTGTATTGATGCAATACAGAAATAATCCCAAAAAAGATTTGGAATGGCATCGCCATCTTTTCACCAGTTCCTCTCTATGTTCATCAGATCTGTTCTTCAATATAGATATAGGTGCGAAAACGGAGACAAGTAATATGAGAAAAGAAGACTCACCGGCCTGGCAGTTTCTCTGAAACTCAAAACTCGAATCCATGTACGAATCCATAAATGTAATGTCTCTCAGCATAATGTAATCATCTGATGGATTACGTCAGAGCAAGCCTCCTGTAAATGTATCTCCGCACAGTTCCTGCTTACCCGTTTCTAACCAAAACGAAAATTGAAGAGTGAACATTAGTTCTGTGAATGGTAAAAACAACTCCATTGGAGCAGAGAATGAACTAAGGAATCAGAAAACATGGGCTACTCTTGTAATGCACTCAACAACACTATTTGTTCCTTTTAAAAGACACTGTAACTTCTTCAGAATGAACAATTTAACAACCTGAGGGTTAGAACATTATGAAAGTATAAGAATGCAGACATTATAAGATCTACAACTTCAGTTATGTCAAGTCCCAGCATGCATTCAATGGAAGTAGGAAGATGATAAAGTGATTCAATGAAAGTAGGAAGATGATAAAGTGATAATATAAATAACGTCTGAAGTTAATTTAGAATATATATTAGTTAAAACAGATTATAATCATTATGTTTATATGATTTGAACCTCAATGTTTTGCCAAAAATTAATTGTTATTTATTGTATCATTTTTCATCATAACATTAATAAAATGATGTCTATTGCAATATGAATGAAGTGTAAAGTAGTAGTATAAATACTAGTATTTATGTATTCATACATTTTGCAGAACATCAATGAATCTGAAATACTCAATTTCTGATAGTATACAAGTTTAATTTATGAGTAAATACTAAATATTGATAAAAAAATCTAATTTTAGATTGATATTAAATTTACACTTAGAAGCATTTTTGATGTTTTAAGATGAGATTCATACTTAACCTGAAAGTGCCACTTCTGAGGTGATGAACAGAAACTGGATGGGATTCTATACTTTGCTGCTTCAGATTAGTTGGCCACTCGTCCACCATTGAAGCAGGGACAGAACAGCTTGTTGCTGGGAAGTCTCTCCAGGCGAAACTTGGAGGCCATAAGGCTTTGTTCAAAGCAATCTGAACACCTAATGCACCAATGAATAATACGCAATCCTATTATTCAATAGACAGAAAAACGAATAACCAAGTCCAAGGTTCCATTGGTTGCTCCAAGAAGATTAGATAAAAAAACTCAAGGGTGCTTAGAGAGTTCCTAGAGAAATTTACCATGTCATCGTCTTCCAATGAAACATCAACGGTGGCTCTCTCCAAGGAAGCCTATGACAGACGATTTCAGCACCAGTCCTAATCCAATAACAAACTAAGAAGATGGTTTTTTTCATCTTCAATACAAATTAGAAACTAAAAAAGCAATCTTTTTTTTTTCTTTTTGTTCAATCAATTCCACGAGAAATATCTAAGGATTATATTGGGGTTTTGAAGATTGAAAAAGATTAAAGCTATGCACACCGCATGTTTGAATTCAAGAAATAATGGAACTTTCAAGGAGAGAAGCGAAAAAGAAAGAGGAAAATTGAAGCTTGAACGGATTTGTTCTACCCCCTGAAGAGGATCCGAGTTCCTGTACTTGATAAACTATAAATCTATCGAAAGCAACCACAAGTCTATTGAAACAGGTACAGGATCGATAAAAAGCAAGTTCCTTTCTGGGTAAAAATCGTGAAAGTTTCTCTGGAAAGGAGCAAAGATTTAATGGCGACGAGGTCACACGTTTTATACGGAAGGTCCCGTTTTTAAGTTGCAGGAGAGAATTGAGCTTGCAGTTTGGAGATTTCAAGTTTGTTATTAAAAGAGGTCTGTTTGGATTAGGAATCCTAGTGGCAATCGAATTCTTAATCTTAAGGGTTAATAATTAATTAATTTTTAATTACACAATCTTTTAAATGTTCTGTAAATAGTAAAATATAATCAGATATGGGTTTGAGCTGATCAATTTTTAAGATGATCAGCGGTTACTTTGATCTCAGTAACTGCGTAACTTTGAGAGTTTCACACGTATGAGCAATGGTGTTTATCCAATTATGGAGTTTCAGAATTTAACGCAAAGTTAGAAGCTTGGACAATTACATGATTTCTGACATAAGAAACACATGCACCACTCATCCTTGTCTCTTTTATTTCGATCCGCCAATGCGCAAAATCAGGTTTTTAAGTGACATAATGAATTACAAGATATAAAACTCAATGGATAAGACATGGATTTGCTAACATCAAGACTTTGAATCAGCAAAATACATCTTTTGCTGACAATGAAGCAGCAGCCGACAGGGAAGCTGGCAGGGATGCCGGATACTCTACTGAATTGCTGCAATGTCGTCCGTCGGTAGTAGCAATTTGAAATTGGTTTGAGATAGGTTTAGATGATTCTTTGAGAGTCAATCTTTCTTCTGCAGCTACTGCTTTCAGACGATACCGCTCTGCTCTTGATCCGATAACCTGTCCCAGTACAGATGCTGCGATCGTAAATGCCATAGCTGACTTGGGCATCAGTATAGATTTCCTTAGCATAGCTATGAATGGAACTGCTGCATGAACAGCTGCAAACCATGATGTTGAAAATTTTTCAGTGTGTTCCCTCCATATTCCTAAAGGAACATTTGCAGCCATTCCCAGCATCCCGATCACAAGAATTTTTGCCGGCAAGGGTTGCGGCCGCAGATTCTTTGCGAAAGCAGTTCGTGCTAAGGCTGCTCGGGCTGCAACCACCGCAGGTGGGCATTTAAATTTCATGCCTGGTGGGGGTTGGAAAGCTTTTGCAACAAGTGGTAAGACATTACTGACTGCTCGATACGATTTTGCAATAGGACAGTTACCACTTTGCAGCCATTCATTGCCCATTGCTTCATGATTAGATTGCCCTCCCTAAATAAAAACATGAAAAAAAATGCTAAATCAATGAAGAAGTTACTCAAGACTGTAATCTTGAACTTTGACCTGAAGTTCTTCAAGAGAACCGATTAAATAGTAAAACTAGATTATTTACCTTTGAAGAAGACTCCTTCTTGGATGAACTGTGATTTTTCTTCTGATTACCCCACTTCTTAGAGAATGAATCAAAGCTGAATGGACCTCCAGGTCCAAAAGATGAAAGACTAATGGTGGCTGCCTTTGCAGCTAAAGGATTTAACCCCACTAGGCTTGGTTTTCGCTCCACTTTCTCAGAGTCTGAGAATGATCTTTCAGAAAGCGGGACTACTCCCTCTCGTCCATGGAATAGCCTGAATGCAACTTCGAAATTCGGGCCATCTTCAAAGATTGGACCTTTTCCTTTTTGTGCCTGGCAAAAGAAGTTGGCAAAAACACAACCTAAGTTTCAAATCTGTACCAGAATTTAATGTGAGACATAAGATTAAAGAAAAGGAAAACAAGTCAAAACTTGTGTTTCTCCAACCTAAAGAAGCTTCACATCCCAAGAGAGAAAGTGATTATTGAAACACATAAGGGAAAAAAATCCAAGGAAATAACTTACAGGCATTTGGTAAGGAATGGATGAGGAGAAGGAAAAATTAGTTGGTTCATTAATGTTTCTCAAAAATGGACATCTAAGCATGTCCACTTGAGAAGGTACAGACTCCTCATTTAATCTGCTGAAGAGAAAATCCATCTTAGTAGGGCAGCAAACTTTACCTGCATATCAATACCGAAGTGCAATCAGAGAGTAATCCAAATCTTCAAAAAACTCAAAGATCTACCTTGGAGTTATCAAACTAACCACACAACGTATAATCATGAGTGTTTAAAAGGAAGAAAACATGTGGTCAACGTTCAATCTTGAACAAAACTAAGGGAAAGAACAAATGGATCATTATGATATTGGTCTTTTCGATTTAGTGTGGACAGTATAATTATCCAAAACATTCGTCAAGTTCTCTAACGGCTCAAACTTTTACTCGATAACCACACGATCAAGAAATCCACGCACATAAACCCAGATTCAACAATTGACTATGCAAAATCTCAACGCTATAAAAACTTCGAATCAACGAAATTCTAAACATCTAAATCAGCAAAAATCCAATCTTTCCCATGAAAGGCCATTTAGCAGTAACGTGTGAGCCGATATTGAAACTCAAAAACCAAAACCCACATCAGAATTATCGATCTAAAGCCGAAACAACGACCATAGTTACATCAAAACCAACGTACCAAAACCGTACCTTGTCTTTCGAGCGAAAAATGGAGAGGTGAGGAGTCCAAACTATAGAAACGTGAAAATGGAGAGGAGGGAAAGAATAAAAATGAGTTGGTGAGAACCAAGGCTTGATGATGACAGAAAAAATAACAAAAAAGAAAGACAAGAGTGGCCGGCGTCTTCGTGCTGACCACACGCCTTTGTGAAGTTGTCAAAGTTTGAACAACGTGGGAACAACGAGGCTTGTTCTTTTTTTTTTGTTAGCTCAACAAAATAGCAATAATGCAGTCGTTAAAAGTACAATTATATGGTTTGGTAGTTTTTTTGGGTTGGTCAACCAATATATTTGTTTCCCTCTTTATACCTTTTTTCTGGAATGAGAGATTTAAAATTATTTTTTGATACATAAATAAATAATTCATATCTTGAATATATAATTTGGTGAATTAATAAAAATTCTTAAAAATTTAAACATTCCAATATTTAAAATCTTTAAAGAGGCTATTTATATTATTTGAACATGTAATTTTATGGTCACAAAAAGCAACTTTTATCGATTCTTTCAAAACTTTCCCCCTATCTTTCTTATTTGCAAGAAATATTATATAAACAATTCAATGTTATCAAATAGAAAAGATAATTAGATATGAATGTTATTGATTGTAGATAAGATGAAATAAAATCTAATTATTATATTACTTAATATTCTCATTAGTCTTAATTAGTTTATCTCCCAATTTTTTAAATAATTTTGATTTAAAGAGAAAATTGTCAAAAGGATATATATTATTAATGAATTGACTAGTACTTATTTGAACATAACAAGAAGATGTAAAGAATGGCAATAAAAGCCACAAGCTTTAGTTGTCATAAACTGACTTCTACAATATAAGGGAAAGTGTACGCTGTTTCAAACATTGGTCCAACTTATTTCATCCACAGTTCTCGCATAAATGTGTGAATGAAATAAGTTGAAACAGTGTTAAAATAGCAAAAGTGAAACAAGTTATCTGCACGATACAATGCATGGACAGCGTTAAAGAAGCAATATATAAGCAATTTGCCTTTAAAATAGTTTAAACATATGTCTTCCCGGTTTCTTCTACTCCTCTTCAACTTCTCATCCCTCTGGTATGGCAAACATGTTCCTTCTAGTCAATCCCATTACTCTCAATGAGATAAGTCCGATCATATTAGAGTCAAGGGCCACTGCATATGCCAGGATTTGAAGAGAATAAACCATTTATGGAATTATCAGGGAAGAACAAGTTAGCCAAAGAACACTCAACCCAGTAAAGATCATCCATGGCATAGGCTTCCTATGAGTTCCCATGTCATTTTCAATTACCTGAAAAGGGAGCAAAGTAAGGATTAAAGACACCAAATCAACCTTAAAAGTGTGATGCCATAGATGTTCACTAAAAGGCAAACTTGTGTTTGCCTATTTCTTTTGCTTGTCATAGCTCTCAAGGTTTTCATTATAAGAGCCCATGCCGGATTTGTTCAGTACTTTCTCTTTCACATACAGTTCCCCTGCAAGAAATGGAATCTCCAAATCTGATGTAGTTTCATTATCTGAGCTTCAAATATCATACAAGTAAAAAGAAGTAGAATCTAGAAAAAAAGCAGCTTCTCTGGAAGAAAAAAGTGCATGCATAAAAGGGAAAAGCAAGTATCACCGAACTCAGAAAAATCACAGACCCTTGAGCATTATCCAGGAACTTGTCAAACTATGTTCAATTTACATCCCGTATCAAAAAAGTACAGGCTCAGTACTTTTCCCGATGGAATCTGAAATAACGTATGAAATTCAACAGTTCCTTACTGATCACAGCAAACATCAATGCTCTACTATCAGAAATTCTTGGATCATGTAACATGAATAAACAGAAAACCTTGTGATGAAAAGATATGCAAGTAAATCAATTCATTCCAAGGAAAAGATTACCAACTACAAAACACTACATTGTGAAAACACAAAGCTATGAACACCAAAAAAGGATGCATACCGACCTTGAGACGGATAAGATAACACAGGCATGGGGATGAAGTCTTTAGATATCTCCATGGTAGGACTGGGGTGCATTCCCAGAATCAATGCCAGTCATTTCCATGGTTAACTGAACACCTATCCAGAGGAGTCACTAAACAAAATCTCCAAAGTTTGAACCCTCAAATTTGCCAAACCTATTAAGACACTCTTTTCCTTTAGCATCATCCACAAAGAGTAAAAAAGATAAAGAGAAGAGAAGGAGAGAAGAAGAAAGAGAAGAGTCCAGAAAGAAGAGAGAAGAACAGAGAACTTTAGAGACACACACATTAGCTAATTCAGATCCTTCCTTGTGAGAGAAACGGTTACAGTTTTATGCTAGTTACAGCTGTGTAACAGCTATA
>JANIJH010556143.1:0-14750 GCA_024520975.1 Erythroxylum areolatum
ACTGTAAAGTGAGTGGAGTGTTGAGAGCTCCTACCGAATGAATGGAGAGGAATGACAAAAATTAATCAATGAATGGAACCCCTTATGTGTCACCTTGTTGAGTGCTAAATTGTCAAAAATAAATGGAGTTGTCGTTGGTGCTTGTAGAGAGTGAGTGGAGAGCTTGGATTAAGAGCTTGGTGGAGCCCTCTTTCCGCTTCTCTTTTTCAACGTTGGTGGCTGAATCCTTGGCTTCTTTTTGTATAACCTTGATCTTGGTTTTGAGTGGAGAGTCTTCAATTTGTGGTGTCACGTCATCCCTCCCTAGCTGGTCCCTCGTCATATGCGTGAATGCTCCTTGCTTTTTGATGTTCACGCCCGCTGCTCCTGTCCTCACAATGTGAATTAGTTTGTTTTCTCTTTGTCTTGAACCACTCCACCAGCTATCTCAATGATTTGGTGATTTGCGTTATTTCCTTAGAGAGATCTCTCCTTGCCTACGTGGTAGTCCCTTGGATGAGCCCTCTAGCAAATTTTCCTTTGACTGCTTTCTTATCCCTGCGCCGCCAACTCTCAATTTTCTCCATAATCAAATGTCTCCCTGTAGCGTCATTTAATGCTTTTTTTTTCTACCAGCATTTTGCCTTGGACAGCTGTGGTCATTTACAACTAAAATCAAGTGCATTTCCTGCAAATTAAACAGGACAATTATAAATGCAAATTCAGGTGAACGAAGCAATTTAGCAGGTAAAATATGTATAAAACCCAATAATTAATCCAGAAATTAAGGGAAAATGTCATTAATTCTAATGATAAAAATGCCTTTGGCAGTTGCTTAGAAATTCTTTGAACTTTTTAATTATTCTCTAAATTACTTTTAACTTTCCCAAAATTTCACTAAACCTAATTTCAAACATTATCTGCTTGCATAGATTTGAACTTTCTTATAATCCCTGTGGACACAACTCGGTTCTCACCAATTTATTACTCATTTCAACAATTGTGCACTTGTGGTTCATAACTAGTAATGTTTCAAATAGATTTATCATATCAGGTATGTTCAATGAACTTGTTCTCTAGCAAGCACCCACATATTTGTTTAAGTGTTTCTATATTTTAGTCTATGAGATCGACTACTTCCTTCATATGGAATAACAAAACATCTGTTAGTCTTTTTACATTCTATTAATTTCTAATCTTAATAGAACAATGACTAAGAACATTTAGGAATAATACATAAATGCAATATGAATTTCATAATTATAATCTCATTATAATTTTATTCGTAATGTACAATTATCCCATGAACTTTATCATATACATCTAAACATGTACAGATAAAGAATGACTTTAAATAATTTGTCACTAAACTACAACCAAAACGATTGGATGTAAGGCATAAACCAACAAGAATGTCTTGGATTTTATTGAATGATTATAGCTATCTTGGAGGCTAAAATTAGAATGCTAAATTTAACTTTTTTCATAAGAGTTTGTATGAAGATAAAACTTTATCTTCTGAAGAGTCCTTAGTAAATCACATTAACATATAGCTAAATGTTTCTTCTGTTATGACCTCTCCTCTGTCAAGTTTAGAGATGGTTGTGGTTATAATAATTCATTTATAATTGTTAAATATATGGTGTATATATTTACTTTTTTTGGCATAATTTTATAAAATGGACTTACAAGATATTTTTATTAATTAGAAAATCATAATTAATTAATAATCCTTGTTTAACTTGGATTTAAAAGCTATATAGATAATCTTCTAGTTGTGAACAAGTCCCATCTTGGATTGAAATCTATCTTAAGAGGGTGTGTGGTGCATCACATGGGTGTAAAGCTTAGGGGTAGAGCTGGAAGTTTTGTGTGACCATATGTTGATTGAATTTGGCAAACAGTTGAAGGTGTGTGGGTGACTTTTTTGTTGGTTGGAAAAGATTAACATGATGATTTTATGCTGTTGAAAAATTCATCCTTTTACTACATTTTTATTTAACTTCTAGAGTAGCTTACGGTTAGGTAGTTCCAGTGCATTATGTGCGTGTTTTCTGGCTAAGAGATCCATGACTTTGAATTGATTTTTTAGGGTTTTGATTAAGCTAGACGTTCATCTTTATGGAGTAGCTCTTCGGTAGAATGATTTGTATTTTATGTGCAACTACTACTGTGGATTGTGTGTTATGTGTGTAGTCGTGACTTGGTTCAAATTTTTGCGTGAATCATCCCATTTTTATTGCGACAACTTCCAAATTTATTTCATTGGAGTTGAACCTTTTGGGAAGCTATTCTTCACTTTTATCTCAAGCGTATTATTGTTCTGTTCTTAGACGATTAATAACTTAAGTTGTTTATTTAGTTGTCTTCTATTAAAATTTGTTTAGAAAAATTCTCTATCGAGGTTAACACGGGTCAATCGTGTCATTAGGTATGAAAATCTTTCACAGGAAGTGAGGTTGAGAGATAGTTACAAAAAGTGAGTGGTGTTGGCTCAATGAGGCCTTGTGTAAATCTATTACAATTTTGTGAAATTGATTAAGTTGGGTGGGGCCCACAGACGTAGGCAAGGTATGTCAAACTATGTTAACAAATCTCAGTATCATTTAATTTGGTACTTTAACTTTTTTGGTATTTGTGTTTGTCAGAAACAAATTAGAAAGTTTGTGAAACAACCACTTATACGATTTTTCAATTGGTATCAGAGAAGGTCACCAAAACTTGGTAGCAAGTTGCTGCAAATCCAGGTTTCATGAACATGGCTACAAGAGAGGGGATCACTAGACCACCCCTGTAGGATGATTCTAACTATCCTATATGAAAATCAAATATGAGAATCTTCATCCAAGCTTAGGGTACAAAAGCATGACATTCAGTAGTATATGGGTGGACGCATCTGATGAATACTAATGATAAGAGAGAGGTAGTTCAAAAAAACCCTTATGAATAGACAAGAGGTGAATAACAAAGTGCACTTAGAAACTCACAAGCAATGCATACAATTTTTAGTGATGTTGATGAATGACGCTTATCAATGATATCAGCCTTTGAATTGGCTACACAAGAGTGGGATGCTTTACAGACTATTCATGAAGGGTCCAAACCTATGATAGTGTCAAAACTACAGATATTAGATGTGAGGTTTGAAGAACTGAAGATGGATGAAAATGAGAATATTAGGGACTTTCATGAAAGATTGCATGATATAGCAAATTAGGCACATCAATTTAGAAAGAAATATTCCAATTTGAAACTAGTCAAGAAGACGTTGAGATCACTACCTCTGAGATTTATTTAAAAAATTACAGCCATAGAGTAGACCCACAACATTAATGATCTATCATTGGAGAAGGTAATTAGAATACTTACAAATTTCGAAATGAATCTTTTAAGGGGTAAGTAAGCAAGAAGCAAAGGATTGGCATCATAGGTTGAAACTGGAAAAGGTGTGAATGATGCAAAAGATGAATGTGATGAGAATGAGGATTTGGTGCTACTCACACAAAATTTTGGTAAATGATTGCAAAGAATGAAAAAGGACAGACCCAAGTTTAGACAACGTGGTGGGAGTTCATTGAACAACAACTTCAAACAACAAGCCAAAACTTAAAAGGGTGAAAGGAAGGTAAAGAGAATCCAATGTCACAAGTGCCAAAGCTTTGGGCAGGTTCAAGCCGAATGTGCTAATCCTTTGAAGAAGAGAAAATGGAAATCCTTTACGAGCACTTGGAGTGAGAATCAATCCAAAAGTGAATATGGTAATAAATAAGAAATTGCTAATGGTGCTGCGTTAGTTGCTTTATAAAGCAAAAGTCCAGTTACTTGCTTAACAGTAATTGAGAAGGAAGTAATTAAAGATGAAAATGGGGGAAAGTTGGAAATTTTCAAGAAAAACACAGATAACTCAGCTTAAGGCCTAATATTAGATTATGACAGTGATGAAAGTGGCCTAGATGATAAAAATGAGAATATTTACGAGATTTACAAAGCTATGTATGAAAAATGGGTGAAAAAGTGTAAAAACAACGAAAGGTTGAAGGAAGGGAATCTCTCTATGAAGAATGCCATCCAAGAGTTAGAGAAGAAATTGATGTTAACATTAGATGAGCTTGGTGAAGCTAGACTGAGATTAGTAAGTACCAAAAAGGAATTGGTAAAAGTTAGTAGAATGATGAATGGAGGCATATAAAAGTTAGAAAAGTTAATAGAAATTGGTAAAGTTAAAGGGGATCTTTAAGGCATTGGCTATAAGGGTGAGTGTTCTAAGGTGAATGAGGAGAAAAATGATATGTCCAAACTTGTTCAAGAAGAAGAAACATCAAGAAAGGATCGAAGATTCATACCCACATGTCATTTTTGCAAAGTTAGAGAGGCATATAAGGCCAAGGTATTACCAATTACTACAGATATTGTTTCAAAGAAGCCAAAGTTAAAGAATTCTACGTCCCTCACAAAAATCTCAACATCAGCCCTTAGTACCGAAATTTACTTAAGTTAGAAAGAGTCAATTGCAAGCTCCCGGGGTTCTTAAATCAATGAAGGCAACTTTTCAAAATGATTGGTATTTTGATCATGGATGTTTACGCTATATGATAAGGGAAAAGAATTACTTAACCAATTATTATAATTTTATGGATGCTCATGTGACCTTCAGAGATAGAAAGAAGGCTTTAGTGATTGGTAGAGGAACATTATGTGTGGATGGATTGCCTCCCCTTAAGAATGTGCTCCATGTCGATGGACTAAAAGCCAATTTGGTGAGTATAAGCCAACTTTGTGATGATGGTTTGTTGGTTAAATTTATAAGTGATGAATGCAGGGTGCTAACTGAACAAAGAGGATGTCTTGTGAGTGGCAAGCAATCAATTGACAATTGCCACATATTATAGGTCATGACCACCTGTCAATTAGTGAAGGGTCTACCCACAATGAACAAGGAAGGGAAATCAATTTGTAGTCCATGCAAAATGGGTAAATAGATAAGAGTGCCACATAAAAAGGTTCGACATGTTACCTCATCATGCATACTTGCATTAATTCACATGGATTTGGTTAGTCCAACGTAAGATGATAGCGTTAGTGGAATGAGATATTTTTAACTTATGTTGATGATTATTCTATATATACTTGGGTACCATTTTTGAAAGAAAAATCATATGCTTTCAAGGCTTTTAGAATACTATGTGTGTAAGTCATGAATATGAAAAATATGGCTGTATTGATAATTCGATCGGATTATAGAAAGGAATTTGAGAATGCAAGCTTTAATGAATTTTATGATGAGTATGACATCATACAAGAGTTTTCAGCACCTAAAACTCCATAACAAAATGAAGTTACCGAAAGAAAAATAGAACACTTTAAGAAATGACCAAATTTATGTTGCATGGAAGAAAATTGTCTATGCGATTTTGGCCTGAAGTTGTTAGTACAACATGTTACATATGCAATAGATTTTATGTTCTAAGCATCTGGAACAAGACATCCTATGAACTCTGGGAGGGAAAGAAACCAAATGTGAGTTACTTTCATATTTTTGGCAGTAAGTGCTACTTTCTTAGAGATCGAGAACAACTTAGTAAATTAGAGAGCAAAAGTGATGAAGGAGTCTTCATTGGTTATTCAACTTACAGTAAAGCTTACTAAGTATATAATCAAAGGACCAAGAAACTATTAGAGTCCATAAATGTTGTGATAGATGATGTACCTTTATTGAATGATCAAGTGGCAGAAGAAAATCTACATAACCGACCCTCTGAACGAGCTTAAACAAGTGATGATATAAGATTGCAAAATTTTCTAGATATGCAGTTAGTTGTTGTTGAGGAAGCAACTGCGCGAATTTAAGAACTGTCAGTTACTTCAGATACAATCAAAACATTTGATGCAGAAATTGTTTCTTTAAATGTTCAAAACTAGAGATAAGCTAATTTGAACCAGGATTCTCCCTCTCGAATTAGAAGAAATCATCCAGTAGAGAACATCATTGGAGATGTCAATGAAAGAAGAAAAAAGGGAAAGAAAAAGGGGATAATTATCGAGAACTTACAAGATACTTATGCTACACTCCTTTATTAAAGCTAAAGAATGTTAAAGAAGCTCTACAAGATGAGTTCTGGGCAGCAGTCAAAAAGATGAATTGATTCAATTTGAACGGAATGACGTATGGGAATTACTGCTAAGACTATTAGATGTCAACGTGATTGGAACAAAATGAGTGTTTCGAAATAAAACAGATGAAAAGGGCAATGTAACCAGAAATAAAGCAAGGTTAGTAGCTCAAGGATATTTATAGGTTGAAGGAATAGACTTTGACGAAACCTTTGCACTAGTGGCATCACTTGAGTCTATTAGATTACTATTGGGTATAATATGTATAAAATTCTTTAAGCTCTATTAGATGGATGTGAAGAGTGCATTTTTGAATAGTTTTATATAAGAAGAGGTATATGTCGAGCAGCTAAAAGAATTTATTGATTTAGCATATGTAGATCACATTTTTAAGTTGTTGAATGCTCTTTACAGTCTCAAACTCACATTAAGGCTTAGTACGAAAGGCTCACACAATATATCATCAAGCAAGGATATAAACTAGGTAGTGTTGACAAAAGTCTATTTATTAAAAGATTTAAACTTGATTTAGTGATTGCTCAGATCTATGTTGACGACATTATGTTTGGTTCCACACATTCGAAGATGGTAGATGAATTTGTTGAATTAATGACATCCAAATTTGAAATGAGTATGGTAGGTGAGCTAAATTTCTTTTTGGGTTTGCAAATTAAACAAGCGAAGGATGGAATTTTTATATCGCAAATCAAATATTCCAAGAGTTTAACAAAGAAGTTTTGTTTTGAGAATGCCAGACATGCGAGCACACCTATGAGTGTCTCAACGAAGATAAACAATGATAAGAATGGTAAAAGCATTGATGTTAGTTTATATCAGAGCATGATCGAAAGTTTATTATATTTGACTGAAAGTAGGCCAGATATATGTTACAGCATCGGTTTATGTGCTCGCTTTCAAGCCAACCCGAAAGAAACACATCTGACAACTGTAAAGAGGATTATCAAATATGTAAGTGGAACATCTGACTTTGGAATAAGGTATACATCTAACTGTACATCTTATCTATCAGGATGTAGTGATGCAAATTCGACTGGAAACTTAAATGATTAGAAAAGCACTTCAAAAGGATGCTTCTTTTTAGGTAACAACCTAATCTTATGGTACAACATAAAGTAGAACTCAATTTCACTATCGACCACAGTGGCTGAATATATTATTGCAGGTAGTTGTTAGTCACATCTTTTTTAGATGAAGCAAATGTTAGAAGATTATAGGATTGATCAAAATATGTTGATAATTATTTACGATAATAGGAGTGTCATAGACATCTTGAAGAGTCCAATTTAACACTCTAGCATGAAACACATTGATTTGAGGTACCACTTTATCCGAGATTGTGTAAAGAACAAAATAGTCATTTTATCACATGTATCTATGGAAAAGCAATTGACGAACATCTTTATGAAACCTCTTGATGCAATCAGGTTTGAACTTCTTTGAGGGGCCTTGGGACTTTATACCCTACATGTCTAATGTATTCTTAAAAAAATGAAACATTACGTTTTTTCAAAAGGGATTAAAATCCCTAGTTTTTTCATCTTATTTCTGCTGTCACCAATTCATTTACAACTACGTCTTCTTTCCTTCCTTTGATTTTCAATTACTTGGTTTGGCAAGCTTAAAGGGCTCATCGACAACTATTCATCATCATCTTGTGACTTTGAGTTAACCAAAGATTCTTAACCTCTCTAGTAGTGTGGGCTTTGTATTTCTCATAGGCATCTTTTTCTAGGTATACTTCTATCCCTTTTGTTGGCAGCATTTATCTTATTTGGTTTGGTTTTTTTTCCTTTTGAGTTTAAAATGGGTAAGAACAAAGAGAAGTCACCTTCAATTGTGGTGGAGAAACCACTTGTGGTGCCCATTCAACATTCAAGTCGTCTCCGACTGAATCTGAAGTCAGGAATAAAATTGATAGGGGTTGGCTCATCCTCGAGCACCCCTATTGACATTCCCGACACCACTTCAAATTTGGAGAGCATACCATATTCAATTGATAATGTTGTTCGGGTATTATTCTCAATGGTTGAAGAAACCTCTTTCGATTCTGATGCAGCCCCTAATGCATAAGTACCATAAGTTGCTTCTCCTCCAGTTACTTCTACTGCTCATAGGAAAAGGACAAAAAAGATGGCTCGAAAAACATTCCACCCACCTCAAAACACTTCTTCTAACTATATAACAATGGGAAATGCTTTATCCTTCACATTTTACAGTTCTACCACTGAGGACAAATAGGAAAACTTTAGCGATATCAAGTTTGTTCTTAATCACCCTATTAACTTAGATGAATTTTGTGATTATAATTTGGATACTCTTTTATATAAAAAAAAGGAACTTACTACAAGCTGCATTACTCCCGCAACACTATGATTCAAATTTGGTAAAAGAATTTTATTGCAATTTAATTGGTGACATTTTGATTGATACTACATTCAATTATAAATTACTGTATGTGTAGTGTCAAACAATTAGCTTTGATGCTGACAGGCTAAATATGTTTATGAGGTTTGATAATTTGCTTATGGATAGAATTTATGATGATGAGTGGGCCTTCTTAATGATGTGATAGCCACTATGTTAACCGGAGGCAAGTTACATGCCTGGTTGTCTAGTTCAGTGCTCCATTAATCTATACTAACTCAAAAGTATTTTGTGATTTTTAAGCTAGTTGTGGCTAATTGGATGCCTAGTACACATGTTGTTTCGATCTATTTAGCACAGGCCAAACTAGTCTATGCCATTGGTACCAGAGTGCATTTTAATTTGGGATGACTTATAATTGAGGCTATGTTGACTACTGGGGAAATGTCACATTCTCTACTATACTTTCCTTATTTGATAACCTAATTTCTGTATGAAAATGGAGTCCTTCGATTGGAGTCAAGTATTTTTGAATTGGTTCCCTTGATGAACATTTCTCTGAGAATTTTCAAACAACCATAGGTAGTGAACTTGCCATACATTACACTGGGTCCTTCGGATGCCTTGGGCGTATCCTCTGTCAATCCTTGTGCCGTTGAGATTGAGCAGGTTTAAGGAACCTTCCAAATGGGACTTAATGCTCTCCGCCAACTAAAGCAACCAATTCTTTAACTTTCTTGTAGCTTTTAACTTTTATTTTTGGTATCCTTTGACCCAAAGGGGGAGAACATATATGTCTATGTTTGTTGCCTTACTTTTAACTTTATGCACTTTCATTTTTGATATCATATTAATGGGGAGCATCTGCCACACCTATGAATCTTATTCTTATATGTCCAATTTATGCCATTCAGGGAGAGCTTAGTATTTGTGACAAATATGCTAAAAAGGGGGAGATTGTTAAATATATGGTGTATATATCTACTTATGTTTTTTTAGCATAATTTTATAAATTGGACTTATTAGATATTTTTATTAATTGGAAAATCATAGTTAATTAATAATCCTTGTTTAACTTGGATTCAAAAGCTATATAGATAATGTTCTAGTTATGAAAGAATCCCATCTTGGATTGAAGTCGATCTTAAGAGGGTGTGTGGTGCATCACATAGGTATAAAGCTTAGGGGTAGAGCTAAAATTTAAAGTGACCATGCATTGATTTAATTTGGTGAATAGCTGAAGATGTGTGGGTGACGTTTTTGTTGGTTGGAAAAGATTAATGTGATTATTTTATGTCATTGAAAATCCATCGTTCTGCTGTATTTTTATTTAACTTCTGGAGTAGCTGACAGCTAGGTAGTTCTAGTGCATTGTGTGTGTTTTTTGGCCAAAAGATCCATGACTTTGAATTGATTTTATCGGGTGTTGATTAAGCTGGACATTCATCTTTGTGGGGTGACTTTTAGATGGAATGTTTTGTATATTGTGTGCGACTACTGCTATGGATTGTGTGTTAAGTGTGCAGCCATGACTTGGTTTAGATTTCTATATAAATCAACCTATTGCTGTTGCAGTGACTTCCAGATTTATTTTATTGGAGCTGAACCTTTGGGAAACTGTTCTTCTCTTTTATCTCAAGTGTATTATTAGTCTATTCTTAGTTTATTAATAACTTGATTTGTTTGTTTAATTGTCCTATATTAAAAGTTTTTTAAACAAATCCTTTATTGAGGTTAACACGAGTTGGTTGTGTTGTTGGGTATGAAAATCTTTCACAAGAACTGAGGTCGAGAAATAGTTACAAAGATTGAGTGGTGTTGGCGAAGATAGGGCTTATGTAAATCTATTGCATTTTTGTGAAATTGATTAAGTTAGGTGAGGGCCCTGCAAATGTAAGCAAGGTGTGTTGAACTGTGTTAACAAATCTTGATATCGTTTAATGTGGTGCTTTTAATTTTTTTGTTATTTTTATTTGCTAGAAACACATCAGAAAGTTTGCAAAGCAACCATGTATATGATTTATCAATAACCACAACCATCTCTAAACTAAAATTACACTCTTTAGTTTATCATTTCACATCTTAGAAATTCCAACTGAAAATTAAGATATATACCTGAACAAAGGCGAAAAATAAGTGAGTGATTAGGACAACTATTAAGAAAGGAAGATGGGGCTAAAAATTGTAGCCCTTAAACTCAATCCAAAATGTGCAGAGAATAACAACTCCAATTACCACCGCAGACAGTATCACAGATTCAAAAGGGATTTTCCTTGTTATCAAAAATAATATAATAACAATAAGCATAGCCAAAGGTTAGAAGGGGTTCTTGAAATTCCCCGTAAGTTTCTATTCATACAATGCAAATGTCCATACATGGTATGGATAAGTAAATGTTGTTTAGTTTTCTCTTTGTCCAATTAAAAAGTCTTATTGATCTAATTCTAGGAATGAAAATTGGAAGTTCAATGTAAGATGCTACTTACCAAAGCTAAAAGAGAAAGTTAGTCCAACGGAAAATGCAAGAGCAAGATTAAACATAGGTGCCAAAGAAAGTCCCATATAATGCTCAACGGCCAGATCACTTGTTGGGACCCGTTTCCAAAACCCAATCTCTTGCAAATATTAGAAGACTTGAGCGTATCTTTACTACATCATACTTTTTTAATACATTACATACAAAGGGGTTTTACAAAGCTAGAATTGCTTTTCAAGCCACATTACAACATAAATCTAAAATCTCAAATTTCAAAAGTTACAAGAACTACCAATTCTTAAAATGAGACTAATCCTTGTATTTTACAAAGATAACTTAAACTCCAAGATAAGCAGAATTTGAAGTAACGTTCTCATACTCTTGATCACTCGACTTCTTAACTATCACCTGAAGAGGGGACAAAGAGGGGGTGAGCTTGACAACTCGTGGGTAACAGTTTATAATAAAAAGATAAGCAAAAATCATTTTCAAAACTCATTGCCATTACACATTTTCGAAACCATTGTAATTTCGCAACAAAATTCCTCAAACACTTTTTTTTTTCTTAAAATTTTCAATTTATCAAACAATTCAGGAGCAGTTATAAATCGTGTATGCATCAAACTTGTCAACAGATTGAAAATACATAAGCACATCAGAATGGTTTGGGTGGATCCAAACAGAACATACTACACATTTCCCCTAAGGGTCCTATGTAGCCGTGAACAGAACGTACTAGCGCAATCCCACATAATGGTTTTGCATAGCCGTGAACTTATGGGAGTCCTTGAAGGAGCTCAATCCCACTAGCGGGTAGGAGGGAGAAGCCTTAAACTTGGGTCAACGTGCACATGACGGGTCTTGAGGGACCACCACAAACCTACATAACACATATATTTCAAAATCTTGTAGGCTTGTTGCCTAAAATGGCACTTCATGTAAACTTGTTTTTTTTTCTTATACTTGAAAACCATTCTCGAAAACATGAAGTCATGTACATTTGATCTTTTCAAAAGAAAATCACTTTTATAAATCATCACACAACCCACATAGCAAACCCGTAACAAATTTCATAAATCATTCATGGACAATGAATGCAGCAATTACGATGCCAATGAAAATAAAAAAAAACTTTTTTGATTTAAGAAAGCAGTAGTGGCTTTTTCACTTTATTATAAACATGTACCCACCTGATTTCCTTGCTTACAGGCTTGTTCAGAATGTCTCTTCTCTTTGTAAACAACCTGAGGTCTCTAAGACTCTTTCCTATTGTATCTTTAATGTGCGCTTCGTGAGCTGATCTAATTGAAATAGTTCTCTTCGATCCCTTCGGTTCTTCACCAAATGAAGAGATCCTTGGCTCAAATGGAAGCTCTTCTCTTCCTTTACCTTTTTCTCTTCCTGAACAACCTCAAAATCTTCCTTATAGGCTAAGGAAATTGAGACCCTAGCCTGGTTTCTCTTCTCTTTGTATTTCTCTCTCTTTTTCATGACATTCCCTTTTTCTCTTTCTTTCTTATTCTCTTCTGTTTCCTTCCATTTATAGGCAAGACAACACTTCTTCTTCCAATTATGCCCTTCCATTTTTGCCTTATGTATTTTACACGTAAGTGTCTTGCTAAAAGCACCCTTGAATATTCTAACATAACACTTTATTCTAGAAGAATCTTCTCTATTGTCTTACGTTTCCAATGACACCCAAAATCATTCCACTTGGGTCAGTGATTCAAAAAGATACACTTTCAACCTTTTTTGGACTGCTCTTGTCCAAATCAGCATACTATGCACAACTCCTATCGAAAATTTAAACCTTTTAGAAACTGCATTTGACTTCAACTTCTTCATACCATTCGTAGCTCCGTATCTCTAGTTTATCTTGAAACAAGAGTTATCTTCTTCAAAGCTCTACTGATCTAGAAATCATCAAAATATTGAAGTATATTTAGTAAAATATCCAATTGATATCCTTACTTTAGTTTAATCCATCCCTTTCAAATCAACACCAAGAGCTATGACTTTCAATACGGACACAAAAAGAAAATGTTAGGAGTCTAATAGTTTAAGAATCATTACATTTCGAGGTCGGATAACCAAATCATGGCCAAAGAATCAATCAAGGTTTGGTCCACAATCATATTGAACTTTTCTCGGGACAAATGGCATAACTCTCACTAGTGACGTTGGATTAAGATCATCTTAGGATGATTTCAAAGATAACTTTCAAATCTACAACTTTGAAGAAGACCTTGAGATCAGATTTTTATCATCTGAAGGGTCAAAAATGGATCAGACGATAGGGTTAGACGAAGCCAAAGGAAAAAGCAGAAGAATGGAAAACGTCAGAAAAAGTGGGAAAATTTCTATAACTTTCCCTACAGATATCGGAGTTAGGCTTCCTTCACATGTTTCAAAAGAAAATTTCAAGCTCTACAACTTTCATGAAGACCTTGAAGACAAATTCTATCTTCTAAAGGATTAAAAATGGAACAGAAGATATAAGATGAACAGCAACCCAGAAGATAGCAAAACATAGACGAAGCGAAAACAGAAGAAGAGAATGGCAGAAACTTAGACGGAGCAAAAGGCAATCAAAGCAAAACTCAAAAAATGGAAAAGTCAGAAAAAGTAAATCGGCAAAACACAGAAGATAGCAAAAGATAGAAGAAGTTCATAAATAGTAAACCATAAGAAGTTTATGAACAGTAACCCAGAAGGAATAAAACCTAGAAGAAGACACGTCAGCAAAACACAGAAGATGACGTGTCAGCAAAACACAGAAGATGACGCGTCAGCAAAACACAGAAGATGACGCGTCAGCAAAGCATAGAAGATAGTAAAACACATATGATAGCAAAACATAGACGATAGCAAAATATAGACGATAGCAAAAGGTAGAAGATACAAAAGGCAGATGATTGTAAAAGGCAGACGATAACAAAAGGCAGACTATAGCAAAAGGCAGAAGATACAAAAGGCAGATGATAGCAAAAGCCAGAAGATACAAAAGGCAGACGATAGCACAAGATAGAAGATAGAAAAGGTAGACGATAGCAAAAGGCAGAGGATATAAAACCCAGGTGATACAAAAATCAGAAGAAGCGAAACACTGAAGGAACAAAACACAGAAGGAGCAAAACTTAAACAAAGCAAAACACAGAAGAAGATGACGTCATCACAGAAGAAACAAAAACAAAGAAGATAAAACTCCTCTCTTGCACATCTCCCTCATAAGGACCCTAGCTTTCAGCATAGAAGTCCAAAAATTCTATACTATACATTGCTGGAAAGCTAAAAGAAATATCTACAACTTACTAGTAGACACAGTTTCTCTAATCTAGCCTAAATCAGCCTAGATTAATCTAAATTTTCCCTCAAGTACAGAACATGAATTTTCTACATTCATTCATTGTACTACACCAAGTTCTTAACTTCATGACAACTTGAGATTCTTAATGTAACACCCCACTCCCGGAATGACCCAAACCCGACATCGATGGTGATATCCGAGTCCGTGCCCCGCGAGGGTGGTGTGCTAAAGCACTCAATCTTTCATGTTGGGCCCCAAATTGTTTTTCTTGATGTTATTAAGTATGAATTATGTTAGTTGTATGATTTATGGCATAGTTTTATTGAATTGAAAGTATTAATGAAAAATTAAGATTTATTTGAGTATAGTATGGTGTAAGTGGAAATGAAAGAGTAAAAATGTTTGAGGGCAAAAAGGGAAGGTCACTTAAGTTTGAGAGGCTAAGGCATTACATGGAGGGGTATAATGGACATTTGTATGATTAGTGAGAGT
>JANIJH010556256.1:0-14741 GCA_024520975.1 Erythroxylum areolatum
GACCATGCCAGAGTGAGGCCCGAGTGGACGCCCCAGAATTCGGCGAGGACAGGCGAGCCACTGCCAATCTGCTGAAGAAAACGTCCACACCACTGACCATTCTAAATTTTCCTAAAAGGTATAATCGACTGCATCATAAACCATTTGCATGTGAGGATTTTCATTTGCATCCATATTATTTCTTCTAAATCCAATTCCCCTTTCAACCTCATCTACAATCACTAACGAGTGTACTTCATTACCCCTTAAGGTGTTATAAATCAATGGTTTCTTATGTCGTGTCTATTCAAAATAATTTGGGACAAACACTTTTCTCAGTAAATGCATATTCACTTCATCAATAGGAAGGAAACGAATGTGATTACACTTTTTACATGGACATCTGATCTTTGGGTCATCCATATATGCAGGTTGAGAACTTGCATAATGAATAAAAGCTTCACTCCCTCAGCAAACTTAGGATTAATGAAACCATAAGGTGTTAATCGTCTATACATTTAAGATCTATCAACATTACTTATTTCTACAAAACTGTTAATTTAAAAGAGTGATTTTACAGTTAGTATCCTCCATGTCCCCTAAGCTTACAGAACATCTAAACTTTACACAACATCTCCTAAGTATTAATCAATCGAATTAATTACCTACAATTGATACGTGACATTATTTATACCTGTGAATCAAGAAAGCAACATCTCCTATGGTAAATGCCATTTTTAATACTTATGAATCAAGAAAGCAAGTTTTTGTTGTGACTTCTAAGCTCGTAAAATTTTTCACCGATAGGCCTCACGGGAACTACATCACGGGTTTCCATCCTATATACCATCTTAGGGGTTTTTTTATGCAAACAACTATCTTGTCTATAATACGTATGAATTTATGATGTTAATACTAAGTTTACATTAATCACATCGAAGTTGAGGTATTAATCAATTGAATTAATCACCTTCACTTGATTTCAAAATTATGGTATGTGACATTATTTACACTTGTGAATCAAGAAAGTAAGTTCTCGCTGTGACTCCTAGGCTCGTGAAATTTTTCACCGATAAGTCTCATGGGAGCTGCATCACAGGTTTTCAACCTATATATCATCATAGGGGTTTATTATGCCTCAAATCATCCATAAGATCTCAAGCTCATTCCATAATACAGTAAATGCTTATGTAATCCTACATCTACTCATCAATGATTTATACATAATCCAAATATAAATAGTTAGACTATTAAAGAAGAATATAAAAACTCATCAATGATTGTAAGAATATTCTAAACAACAATACAAAATCAAGACCTCCTTTGCATTCACATAAAACTCAAATGCATCTAATTAATGTATTATTAAAGCAACACATATGGTAGTTGGATGACTTATTTGGATGGACAGAAAATTACATACTACAAAGAAGAAGCATGAGCGATGCTCTTTAACACAAAATAAGGCATGCGAAAAAATATTTCGTATTAGTTATCTGGTGGGAATGCATCATTATTTGAAAAGGATTACAACCAGCATAAAAATCTGCTTCATCTTCAAAAGTATGCAAGATAAAATAATGCTTGTTCTCAATTTGTTTTAATTTTAAAATTGAATAAAAACACTTATTTGCTTATTTTTCCTAATTTTCATAACTTATGAAAATTTTGTTTTATCTAGAAAAAGGACTTGGTGCAAACCATCTAATTTGAGACTAGTTCTAATTGTGTTCATGTAATAATCTGTATTACTTTGTTTAGTTGGCCAATCACATAGTAATAAAGACTGTACTCCACGTTAATCCAAAAGAAATCTTGACCACCCAAAGATGATGTGTTGAAACAATTTCTTCATCTTAGCCCTAGAATAAAGATGTTTCCTTTCTCATCAAAATAACCGTATGTTTATTTAGCAAAATAGCGAACAATGCAATTCAACATGATCAAAAAATTCCAAAGAAAAATGTGAATAATTTAAATTTAGCATTAATTAAAACATAACCAACTCCACATTTAAAAATCTCTAACGAAGAAGTTTGAAAGGTATATAACAAACTTCATTCGAAATGGACTTCACATTTCAAAAACATAATCAACTCCACATTTAAAAATGAACTTCATTCGAAATGAAGATTGAAAGGTATCTAATAAAGAAGTTTAACAATTTCACTGTTAACATTTACAGAACCAACTCCACATTTACAGAACCAAATTAACGACCTCGTAATCAACCTATACATTTACAGTACCATGATGGTGATGAGGTGTGGTGCACGAGAGATGATTATACAGTACCTAAAGTAGATGCGACGATGACGACGAGGATGAGTGGTGACAAGGTGTGGTGGCACGACGCGCAATGGCCTTCGATTGAGACAAAGATGATGACGATGGTTCATCGAGGATGGTGGCACGCTGAGGACACACGATGACACGACAATGACGCGCGATGGGATGATGAGAGCTACGGTCAGACGACGACGACAGAAGAGAGAAAAAATGGGGTTACGATGGATGAGGAGAAATAGGGGGAAAGAGGTTGCAGTAGATTTAGGTTAAACGAAAATGACGTCGTTTGATGTTAAACCAAATGACGTCGTTTTTGTTTTTTTAAAATGTTTAACCAAAAGCAAACGATGATGTTTATGACTAAATTTTATTGGCGGATTTTTCATCGGTAAACCCTAGTATTATTTACTCCACCAAGCCTTCCTGCTTTCTTTTTCAACGAACATTTCTTACTGTCGCTACACTTTTAACAGGATGATTTCCCTCCATATTAACTGACGAATATTTTTTCTGTTGCAAATCAAAATTTTTTTCTGACAATTGTATCGATGGAACATGATTTTCCGACAGTAATTTCCAACGGTTTAGTTTCTGTTGATAATTGTCTATCACTAATAACTAATTTCTTGTAATGTATTGATCACTCAGTTACTTTCATATAATTTATGTTATATTCAACAATTACCGATTGAGCTACTTATAATTTCATCAAAACATAAAATCTTTATATAAGACAAATTTTGGAAATCCCAAGTCCTATGATCACTTATACATTTTTATAGATATATAAGTAATGTTTCAAATAGAATTCTCATATGATGTCAGTTTAGTAAACTTATTTTCTAACAAACACCACATATTTGTTTAAGTATCTCCATACTTTAGTCTATGATATCGACTATTTATTTTATAAGAAAGAAATATAATATGTGCTAGTCT
This sequence comes from Erythroxylum areolatum, assembly GCA_024520975.1. Classification (NCBI taxonomy): domain Eukaryota; kingdom Viridiplantae; phylum Streptophyta; class Magnoliopsida; order Malpighiales; family Erythroxylaceae; genus Erythroxylum; species Erythroxylum areolatum. The sequence goes on from JANIJH010556256.1 coordinate 3,208, forward strand.
TTTTACGCTCTATTAGTCTCCCGTCTCGATAGAACAAAGACTAAGAACAATTTAAGGATAATACATAGATATAATATTAACGTCATAATTATGATCTCATTATAAGTTAATTTGTAATGTATATTTCTCTGATGGACTTTATTATATATATATATATATGAATATTTATAAAATAAAAAGTTTCTTTAAATTATTTTATCATTAAACTAATCGATTGACTGTAGAGTATAAACCAACAATTATGTGAATTAGAGTTTCAAGAGCAAACATTTAGACCGACCTGAAGCCAACAGATTGACACATCTTTAAGACTGTTGTTGATGAATGCAAAATCAGAAGGATTTGCACTAATTTGGAATTAGGTTTGTTAGTTTTTAATAAAGCTTTAGTTTTGGATATTATGATATGAACTCTTAGACTAAAATCCCTAATATTATCTAGTTCCAAACAGTAAAAATCCCAACTTTGATCATCAATTTAGAGCAGCAAACCAAAAAGCACCATACCCAATTGATAAAAGATATAAATAAAAAAAAACTGAAGCTAAAAAACGTATGGTCATGAATTGAATTTCCCGCGTCCAATAACAGGAAAGGAAAAAAAAACTCAAATTCACTATACCCAAGCAACCTTTACTTCCCCATAAACTGTTGACACGGGCAAACTTGAATCCAATACCGCAGCCACTGTGGTTGGAAGATCAGAGCATCCAAGAAGATAAGCCGGTGGAATTGTAATTGGCTGGTGCTCACTTGAAATTAAGCTTATGTAAATTATAAATTATACCATATAATATATTAAAATGTTATTTTATAAATTTAAAAAATTATTTAAAATTATACTTTATTAACCGACACTAGTAAAATATTTATAACATTGCGCTGCATCCAAACAACCTCTACTTCCCCTTAAAATTTTGACAAGGGCAAACTTAAATCCAATATCGCAGGCACTGTGGTCGGGAGATACGAGCATCCAACAAGATAATTCGGTTGAATTGTAATTGATTGTGAAATTAAGACCTAAGATATAAAAATTGGTGCGGGAAATCTTTAGATTTAGTTCTTGTTACATATCTAATTTTCTGTACAATTACAGGAAAACGTGATCCCAACGTAATCAGCGAACAGTGTCAAAAAGTTACTAACGGTGGTTTGAAAGTGAGCAGGGTCAGGGTTACTACTTACTGGTCTAGTTATAATTGAAGTTTGTGACTTTGTATATTGAAAATGAAAGCCACCATATTGTTTATTTTCCCCTCAAGTTCACGTGGGAAAGCATATGATAGCTAATCATCTAGGATTAGTAGGTGAGAGCTTAAAACTTTATGCTACTTGAATCTGAAGTTTTTTACTGACTCTCCTCTATTATTTTAACCATTCCTAAAGAACGAGTTGCACATATATGGCCGTTTTAGTCCTATATGTTATGTGCACTATAAGGTCTTTGTAACAATAGTCCTGCAAAACATATCATCCATTTCCTAATCAAAACTCTGGCACTTTCTGTATTCAGTGGCTCCTTAGCAATGGATGATTATGAGCAACCACTCGTGGATCAGGACCATGATGACCCCTTACAGTCACTTCCCTTACCGACAACAAACACATCCTTTGCCTCCTCATTCGTCGCCGACGCTGACGACATCCATCCGATTACCGGATTCCGGGATTTCTTCAGGGAGTTTTACAAAGAGTCCATCAAGCTCTGGAGCCTCGCCGGCCCAGCCATTTTCACCGCCTTATGCCAATACTCTCTTGAAGCCATCACTCAAATTTTCGCCGGCCACGTCGGAACTCTGCAACTCGCCGTCTTCTCCGTTGAGAACGTCATCGCTGGCTTCTCATTTGGTCTTATGGTACAAAGTACAACATATATATCCACAAAGTTCATATTGCATGCTATATTTCCAAAACCATGTATTGGTTTGCTTCGATATTAATAGAAACTCAAACTTGGTTATCTAATTAATCGAACTAGCTTGGCATGGGAAGCGCACTGGAAACACTATGTGGGCAAGCTTTTGGAGCTGGACAACTTAACATGCTTGGAATCTACATGCAGCGATCATGGGTCATTCTCTTCACCACAGCTTTGTTTCTTAATCTAATGTACATCTTCGTAGCTCCGGTTCTGAAGCTCATAGGGCAGACGGAAGCAATATCCAAGGGAGCTGGGATGTTTGCCATATGGATGATTCCTCAACTATATGCACTCGCTTTCAACTTCCCAATGTCGAAGTTTCTGCAGGCTCAGAGCAAAATGGTGGCGATGACGCTGATAGCGGCGGTGGCATTTGTACTACACACGTTCTTCAGTTGGCTGCTGATGCTGAAATTAGGGTGGGGTTTGGAAGGTGCTGCTCTGGTTCTGAATGCCTCGTGGTGGCTTATAGATGCGTTTCAGTTTGTTTATATTGTAAGTGGAAGTTGTGGAAGAGCTTGGACTGGTTTCTCTTGGAAAGCTTTCCAAAATTTGTGGGGTTTTGTTAGGTTATCGCTTGCATCGGCTGTAATGATCTGGTAAATCAATTCTCTCTTGCTCCCTTCCTTCATTTTCTCTGCAATTACTGTGAGGGTTTCATGAGATACTCTTCACTGATCGGTATCAACTTTTAGGAGAAGTAAAATATCATCCAATAGAATTCAATTAAATTGGTTTACTTACTCTATTCTTATATGTTTGTTATAAGCTTTATTTGTATTTGTTTCTTTAATTCTATATTCAATATATAATATAAGGTGACTTCATTTAATTGGTCCACCATCTATTACAACTATGGACCCATGTGACCCATCTCTTTCACTATCATTTCTTTTGCTGGGTAGCAGTAATGGATGTATCTATTAAAAAGTACCTGTATTTACTGCTGACGTATACTGAAAAAGGTCAACTTCCCTTGAAAAAATGCAGCTTGGAGGTGTGGTATTTCTCCGCGCTAATACTCTTTGCCGGCTATTTAAAGAACGCAGAGGTCTCGATAGATGCACTGGCTATATGGTTGGTAGAATCTTTCTGCTTTCTTCCATACAGTTATCAACTTATGAACGAAAAAAGTTTAGTCTATACACAAACTTCCATACATGAACATCGTTAACGTTCCTACCTACACCACCTATAAACTTATTTTATTGCTTTAACTTGGTACGAACTCAGAGACATGCAACTTCCATTTCCTTAATTAATTAACAACGGACTTAATTTTCGTTTTTTAATATTAATTTGAGTCGGCTAGTCAAAGCACCAACTGAGTTAAACTATACATGGCAGCCAATATATTACTTTAATCTTTTGTAAATTTTTAACAGTCATTTAACGTTTTGGGAAGATTGTACAATATTTGTGAATTGAGTTGGAATTTGGATTTGATGTCTAAAAGGTATAAGATTGATTAATTGCGAGAACATAACTTAAAAGAAGAAGAAAAAAATTTGGTGGAGATGTATGTCGATTTAATATGCTATTACTTTGAAAATTTGAATATAAGCTCTGATAAAAATAAGGATTAAGGTGATTCAAGAGATTATAGAAAATTAAAAAATATAATTCATAATAGATTACTAGGCTGATTGTTTTATTGTTCTATGTATTCAATTGTTAAATTATATATGTTTACATGTTTTAATTTCTCAATTTTATGAAAAATTATAAAAATTGATTACAGCTAGTTTGTGGTTTTGTTAATTTACGATAATTGAGTTTGTAATCATATAAATGATGCAAATTGCATGGTATATGACATGTAACTACAATTGCATGACTTAAGGTATTATAAAGATAGCAATATAATTTTGAGTATTATTTGTGACTGCATTTTACCGAGTCGGTAGTTATATGTGTATAGTTACCGTCTGTGTGACGAGAGATGGTTGACTGAGACCTCTTAGTGTCTGTTTGGTTTAACTTTTGGAAGGTGAATAAGTACTTTTTTCACCGCAAAAGCTGTTTTTAAGAAAACTAAATGTTTGATTGTAAAATCCAAAAGAACTTTTTTCATAGAAATGACTTTTATAGAAGCTAAAATACAACTTTTTGAGAAGCTCAAATTTGAAGTTTTTCCAAAAAGTAAATTTTCAGGTAGATTTTTTAAATCAATTAATGAGCCGATTTTTTAGTCCTATTTATCTTTATGTTTTACACATAATTTCCACAATACCCACAAACACATCTTCACATTTATTTTGAGATTTATATAATATTATTTGACTTTGTATATATTTTTAATATTTATTTTGATATTAGTTTTACTTATATAAAAATCCATATAAAAGATTTGGTTAGATATATTTTTATTTATGTTTTCTATAGTTTAAAATTGTATAATAATTCATATATTGTGCTTTGCATATTGTTTAATATATTTTAAATAATATTTATATACATAAATAATTTTTATTAAAAAATAAACTATAGTTAAATTAAAAGTACTTTTTATTTTTATATTGCCAAACAATCTATTGTATTAAGCTCTTTCAAAAAAGCTCTTTTTTAAATAACAGTCAAACAATCAACTGACTTCTTAAAAAAGTTCTTTTTAGAAAAGCTTTACTAACAAAAGCTCTACTAATATAAGCTCATCCAAACAGGCACTTAATAAGTGTTAAGTTAAGACATGTATTAACTTGCTTGCCTGGCGCAAATGAGTTGATGTTATAATAAGGCGTGTATAATTTTTCATTCAGACCAATAAGACAAGGGCAAATTCGAGCATGTAAGGATCTACTAGTTAGGGCAAATTAGCCAACACCTATGTTAGGCTTATCAAGCATTTGTGTTATATTTAACCCCATTAATTAACGTATAAATTATGAAAGTATATATGCATTTATTAATATCGATTATATATTGCATGTAATTTATTTCTTGACATATTGGTAGAAGAGTGTCAAATGGTGGTTAGAATTTGTGCATATGGATATAACAAAATAGTATTTTTATTTTTATTTATTTTTCTTGGCATATACTACCTTGTTTTATGGTATTTGATACGAGGAGTTTGAAGAAGAGTAAGGGGATCTAGAGGGGATGTGGCCATGACTTTGTTTTAATAAGATCTTGAATACGTTTTAACTAGGGATGCTATTAAACAATGGATACTAATACTTGAATTTATGATTGATGTTTAATACAAATTATGTATTATAATTGGATGATAGCAATACATGGTTAATGAAAGTGATATTTCTCTTCTATTACATTATAATGTGTTATAAACTTGTGCTGATTATCTAGCTTTAGCCTAGTTACAAGGCTTAGTTAGGCCTTGTCACTGGGTGACAATTTGTTATAGGTCTAATAAGGGTGACTTGGGATGGTACATGATAAGTAATTATATCTTTAGGTTTAAGGTTAGGAATAGAATCTTAGAAAATAGTGCGATTAGTGAAGCAAGGATAGAGAAATGCAAATTGCATGTAAAAAGAAATAACAAAAAGCAATAACCAGAAATGACAAATAAGCTTAAAGTCAACATACTTGGCTCGAGTTAACTGCACTTGATGTTAAACTCAGGCTCAAACTTCAAGATCTAACCTAATTCGAACCCGAAATATAGATTAGCTATCTATGGTTACTTAAATGCTTAGCTTACTCGTGGTTCTTCTCTTTCTTCTCTGTTGCTTGTTGAACTCCTCTGCTCATTCTATTTATGCCTTTTAACGTTAATGCTCCCTATACCTAGCCATAATCTATAATTAAGTAACATCATTGTCTCATTAACTCCTGAAAGTACTAATAAACCCTTTCTCTTTACTAAAGTAATATTTGGTGCCTTGAAAGTTTTCGTTTCTTCGTTCATTTAATTCTTCTATTATTGGCCATCTATAGGTTTCTTCTCGACTTCTCCTCTATTAGTGGTTCTTTTTGTGACTCTATCAGCCTATATGCATTTCTTGAGTATGATTAGATGGCATGGGATTGAAATATTAAAACTGAATAAGTTAGTTCCATGGTGGTTTTGTTATAGGCTAGATCTTATTAGTGGGAATGGGCATGGAGCTTGGTATATTTCTAAATCTTCTATTGCTTACTAAAATTGGTGGAGTTGTGAAAATCTAAGACAAGAGGTAATTAGAGAGGACAGAATTCAAAGGGTACGATTGTTCAAGTTGAGCAGGTTGATAGGTGGGTATTTAGGTTTTGGCCTTGCAAGCTTTTGGTACGCTTCAGGACACCTAAAGCCTATTTAAGCTCATATTCAAGTAACATGAGGTAAAACTGATTAGGATCCAGGCCATGCCCAGATAGCCTTATCCATAGTCCACTCCAATTTATTGCCTTACCTATCAACAATATAGTGATGACCAATATAGATTGCATCTAGAGTTTTTACTATTTCACTAGTTGGTAAAAATGAAATTTCATGTCAATTAATAATCTTGAAGGGGCATAAAGGCATCCAGTTTAAAGAAGGGTGGTTACTTAATATTGAAATTGATGCTAGACCTAATTTTGTATTTTGAAAGCGAATAAGTTGGGAAAGCCCTTTGAATCCTTGGATCATCAAGGGAAATAACAGATGGAGAGTTAAAGGAGTTGGATGCTTAGTAACCTTGATAGATGAAAACAAGTTAGAATTATGGATAGCGTCATCTATGTACTATAAGAGCATTTTAATTTTTTTTCTAAAAGAGTTATAATGATCATAATAAAAAATAGCAGTGAAGCTAGTCATTAAGGTTGCCCAAATATTAACCCAATTTTTTAAGATGCTAACCATATGACATTAGTAGGGGCTGAAAAAATTTACTGAAATTATTGAAAAAAGTGGTACAACAAGCTAGGTGTGACTTTATAAGTTATGCCAATACTATTTGTAACCTATGGATTTGTGCACAAACCATTAAAATTGAATGAGGTCACTTTGGAGAGGTCAATGATGTTGATGAGAAAGACAATTAAAAAGGGAGATTACTTAAGAGATGGGAGGAAAAATGAGATAAAAGCATCATCAATGTTATGATGCTCCTAGTGAGTTAAGTTTTAAAGACAATCTATTTTAAAGAGAGGAGAATGTGAGATTGAGACCTTAAAGTTTTGACATTTTACGATTTTTGGTAGTTTGAAAGAATTCAATATATTAGTATGTTTATGAATTGAATTAGAACTTGAATTAGATATCTAAAAGGTGAAAGACAAAGCAACTGTGGTGACAATACTTAAAGGAAAAGTGAAAATTCTGATGTAAAAGCATGTTGATCCAACGTGTTGTTAAAACTAAGCACAATTCAATACACTAAGTATAATTTTTAATAAAAATATTAAATGTGATCCTTCAAAAGATAATATAAATTGAAGAATTTTCTATAATTTAGAAGAAGACATCAAATATTAATTCACGTTTATTAGTCATCTAAGCTAGGGACATTAGTAAAATGATAAATCTTACTAGTAAACCAATATGGAGTCATATTTGAACATTCGTTAACTAGTTTTCTCCAAGCTATTTTTAACGATTTTAGTTATTAGTTTACACTAAAATTAATATAGAAAGTGAAAGTGTAGATAACATAAAGACATTAGGTTTTTAGTAGTCTTATAGTTTTTACAACAAAAGGGAATTTTAGGTACATTGGTACGATCAAGAGGTAGTATATTTCAAATAAGATTTTCTAAACTAATTATTTGTAGTTTTGTGTTATTGATTCTTTAATTATGTTTCAATTAAAAATTTATAATCTCAATTCTAGGATTTTAGGAAGAATTGTAAACACTCTATGTAATAGTTCAAATAATATAAGGATTTGTTAATATATGATATCTGAAAGTTTTTGATCATATAATGCTTGTAAATTATGTGATATATGACAAATAATTACAATAACATGTATATATGCGATTAAGGTGTCATACAGATATTACTATAATTGAGTATTGCTTGTTATAATATCTCATAGAGTCAATGCATTGTATGTGTTATTTTTTTAAAACTTTTTATCAAAGCCATATTAGTGTGTTAATTTGTGTTCCTGTGATGCGTGCGATGAAAAGTGGCTGGCAAGAGTCTATCAGCTAATGTCAAATTGAGGCATGTAAGAATATACTACCTAAAATAAATTAGGAGGCCAAATTCAATAATGCATGAATTTGTTGATAAAAAAAAAAGTTTGAGACCTATTAATATGTACAAGCCATTTAAGCACTATTAATCAATGCATAAATTGTGAAAATATGAGTATTTATAATTATTGATTGTATTGCATATGATCTATTTTTTTGACAAGTTTTTGAAGATCATATAATTGTAAATAGACATTGGTAAAGATAATTTATACATATAAAAAAGGGACGATATTTTACTTTTATTTATTTTGAATATACTCTGTTATATGTTATTGAAGTGAAAACTTGAAACAAAGAATAAATACATTTAGAGGAGATGTGACCACAACCTTCTCTTCTTTTAAATTATAATGTGTTGTGAACTTGTGCTAGTTGTTTAATGTTAATTTGGTGAACGAAACATAGTCGAGTTCTGATACTCGATGACGGTCTTTTACGGGTCTACAAAATAAACACTGGTGATGACCACATGCTAAATGTGCTTGCTTATCCGCGAAATTTGGTAGTAGTTGATCGTTTTCAAGGCATATTATCACCATCTCTTGGGTTATACAGTGAAAAGTAATGAACAGATGGGTCAATGATTACGAAGCATTCATTGTTTATTTTGCCTGGTAAGAAATAAGTGCAGTCATAGGTTCGAACAGTTCTTATGTATGCAATCGTTTAAAACTTAAGATTAAAGTTTTGCCTCTCGCAAGGGGTTTACTCGACTTGAACAGGGATTAGTTTGGATATAAATGGCTTAAAGGTACCTTCCTATAGTTGAGATCATGCTAAAATAGGCAACCAAAAAAAAAAAAAAATTCTTCGTTTCTTTTATTTGGGAATTAAGTATAAACAGCCCTTAGTTTGATCACATATTTACGTACCAATTGAGGCCCACAATGGAATTATTCTAAATGATCATTTTCCTAGCATAAAGTCTCAGAATGTAGATTACTTTCATGCACCCACTAAACCTGAGAATGTATTGCCCTTTTGTATTAGTCCTGATCTTTTGTATCCTTATGCAAGGACAGTCGAAACAGAGAAAGAGACGTATACTTTCGATTCAAAGTATGTACCAAGGTATAGAATTAAGAGATCTCAATTTCAAATTCTGAATTTGGCAGGAATGTTCTTGTTCATCCCCTGTCTTATCCAGATATCTAAATTAGAGCTAGGTGTACAGCATAAAGCTTTAGAATGATTCAAATCTTATTATTATTTTCTTACGAAATCCTAAGGATTGATGTTTTCTACATGTTTGTGATCCCAACTACCGTTTAATGCTTGATGATCGAGTGTTGGGAAATTAATGAGAGCTTAGTGTAATATCTCATTTGGTTCTGAAACTCCAAAATTTTAAATGATAAATTTATACCACTATTTATTAACATATTTAATAAAAATAATAAAATTTTCTTACATTAATATTGATATGACATTTAATTAATTAAAATTAAATTTATTCAAATTTTCATCTATTCAAAATTGATTTTTAATATTTTATAAATAGTAAAATTCATTTAACTTTTCCTAACTTATATTTTGATAAAAAAATTAGTACTAAATCTACACTTCTTACCTAATTCGATACTATGTATTTCGTGATAATATTGCGCAGCTCACAAAACGAATTAATTAAAACTGGATTTCTACATTTACTTGGCGGCGTAGATACAACAATGTTTGTGAAGAAATTAAATTAGAATCAATAATTGTATAAAAATTAATAATTTAAAGTATGTTTATGGGATTAGCTTCTTTATAATAACCTTATGTCTTCTATTTCTTTATTGTTTTCTATTACCCTTTAAGAAAGTAAAATTAATTCTACTGTTAAATTTGCAGCATGAACGTTTTCTGTTGGACATTGATGGTGGGTATAGGAATGAACGCAGCTATAAGGTTTGTTCTCTGCTTATATGACAATCACTTAACTATAATTAATATATGTATAAGTAACATTTGAAACATTTTAAATTTCATTCATTTACTTTGATTTTATTGTGATTTAATTTAACACCACAAATAAAACATAATTTTATGTGCATCAAATGCAATTATTGCAACAACTGCAATTCAACGTGGTTTGGAAGTCTTTATATTCAAAGCCCTAGTTAAAATTCCTTGTTTTCCATGCAGCGTGAGAGTCTCAAATGAACTAGGAGCAGCTCATCCCAGAGATGCAAAATTTTCTCTAGTGGTAGCTGTTATCTCCTCTTTTATTATTGGTCTCGTTCTTTCTCTCATTCTGCTGATTACAAGGAACAGCTATCCATCTTTGTTTTCGAGTGATACAAAAGTCAGAAAGGTTGTGAATAAGCTAACGCCATTGTTGGGACTCAGTATTGTCATTAACACCGTTCAGCCTGTTCTCTCCGGTAATCAGCATTCATTTTAAGTATACTCCTGCAAATTTTTTTAAAGAAATCGCTTTTTGCCCCCCTTCTCTGTTACGTTTGCTACAAACTGACGCTGACATTTCCTTTCTGTTGGATTTTTATAAAAGGTGTGGCTGTTGGTGCTGGATGGCAAGCGGTTGTTGCTTATGTGAATATTGGGTGTTACTATGTGTTTGGTATTCCTCTAGGACTGCTATTAGGTTACAAGATTGGCATGGGTGTCACTGTATGTTCCTTTCCTAGACTGATATAGAACTTTATAAAATTTCTGAAATTAAAATTTCAGATTTACTTTCTTCCTTTTTTATTTTAAATTACACCACAAGTAAAGAAGAAAAAGAACTTGAAAAAATGGCATAACGGGTCTGCTTGTTTGTTACCAGGGAATTTGGATTGGATTGATATCAGGAACTGTAGCACAAACTTTAATCCTATCTTGGATGATGATCAGAACAAATTGGAACAATGAGGTTAGTTTATATAACATTGTGTTGTTGTTTTTAGACAAGCTTTTATTAACTAGTCATAGTTTTCTGCAAGTTATTGCAGTCTTAAGAGTCTATTTGAATATCGTATTCTATTATTGTATGCGTCTTTGTACAAAGACAGGTGAAAAAGAATTGGTAACTGAGCAATTAGACTGTTGTGAGCTGCAGGCTTATGTTGCTGGAGATAGGATTAGAACATGGGGAGGACATACAGATTCGAAAGAGGACGGTCCAATAATAATAGACAATTAGCGAAAGGATGGGAAGGCAAGCGTACAGAAGCGTGGAATGGAGCAAGGTATTGGCATTAGGACTCAAATCTCTTGCAATTTTCTTTCAGGCCAATGGAGGCATGAAGTAGCTTATTTTTCCAATTGATTAAGTTTTAAATTCATGTCAAATTAAAAATTAAAAAAACGTTTAGCTGGGCTAAGTTTGGACTTTATGACTCAACTCATAGGCCTCGCCCAAAGTATACTATGTCATTTAGCTAGAATTCAAAAACAGTCAAACATAGTGAGTCCTTAATTTGTACTCAAATTCTATCGTGTTCTTCATCGATGTTCTGTCGCCCTCATCACACTTGTCCAATGTC
>JANIJH010556336.1:0-14731 GCA_024520975.1 Erythroxylum areolatum
AATAACAACTTAAAAATTACTACTACATCAGTTCACTACCTAATCCGATGGAATCAAAATAAAGAAATAAGAAAACTTAGAAATTAGTAGACTAGTTCACCACCTAATCTGACGAAATCAAAATAAATCACCATAACTTAAGGCATCAGTTTTTTAATGAAACTCAACAACCTTGACCTATTCGTATCATAACTTAACAGTATGAAATCTCATTTGGGCACGCCAGCTCTTGGTCACAGTAGAAGCAAATATGCAGGTCTCATGCACGTAACAGAGGGTTCCATGGGAGGCCGCCATTGGAAGTTGTTTTGTTTCGCAGAAAAATGGTGGAGGCAATTTGAGCAAGTTTGTTTGTGGAATTTAGACAGTCTAGTCTAACATCCCAAACAACAATGTTTTAGGTAACCAAGGGAGGTGATGGCTTTCGATTAGTTAGAAAGTCGTCACCTCCGCCGATAGACTTTCAGCCAACTTGGATCATCAAATTTGAGTCGGAGAGTTAACTCCTTCGGTAAGTGAGTTGGTAAGGAGGTCTCCTAGTTTGAGTGAGCTCGTAAATTTGAACCGTTCTTATGTATGTAACCGTTTAAAATTTGAAGCCAGAATTTTACCTCCCGTAAGGAACCTATCTAATTTGAGCGGGGATTAGTTTGAGTGTGAATAATTTAAAGATGTCTTTTCATAATTGGGACTCTTTGAAGACATCTCGTGGATAAAAAAAAAATTTAAGTTAGAGTTTATATAGTATTTTGCTGAACTATTCAAATCGTCATTTGTGATAATATATTTTATTGTTATTTTTAAAATTTAAGTTATAGTTAAAAAATTGATAAAAGGTTAAACTATTTTTGAATAATTAATCCAATATAATATGTTAGATCAACGTTCTACGTTATCACTTCCAATCGTCCTGAGGCAACAATCGAAAAGGCACAACACATCGCTTGTGATGACAAAGTAATAGTGTAATGAGACAACAATTTTCGTGTCAGATAGTGGAGGTTTGGTGGGAGTTTCCTACTCATCTCGGTGTACTATACTTGTATTGGATCTTTACATCATGCGCGGATTAAGATCTTCTGCAACTAAAAGACAGCACAAACAGTTACAATCCATCAATTAGGCAAAATGGTCAATCGCAAATTCAAAATTTATTATGATGACCGATATAATTATTTATAATTTTTAATTAATAAAAATAGATTATGACCTATTAAAGAAAAACTCAATGTTGCTACTAATCTCTATAATACATATAAATAAGACGTACAAAATATAAAAAATAGATTAACAGAACACAAAAGATTTTATCATTAAAATTAAAATGACAGAAATAACTACACATATATTAGACATAGATATCTGAGAATTAACTGAATCTATTGAAACTTTCCATATTAATACATTATTATCAAATGAAAAACAAAAATAAATAGCTAAAATACAATTAAACCTAAAGGCTGGATAAGATATCACTCATCATCCCATCAAAAATATAATAAATCAGAAAAATATTATTTATTATGGTAAATTAATTCATGAAACACCTATCAGAATAGATCAACGTAATGTACATATCAGCATAAGTTTAATTGATCAAGAACAAATTTGTAAACAATTATAAAAAATTTCAGAAGAAAAATGACATAAAATAGGATATATACACCTATCTACTATTCAAATATTATTAAAATCTACTTTCCAAGAAAGAATAGACTCCCCTACAAGAATGACTATAAAAGACGAACGTATAACTAATTTAAACGATCAAGTAATAGGAATAATGAATGACAATTTAGCTTATGAAAAAATAAAACTTAACACTCGTTTAAAATTAGGATTTTTATTAAAATCACATAATCTGGATGAAACTATTACCATCGCCTATAAATTTTATAGAGAAAATTTAATGACTATAGGACAATACCCTCTTTCAATTACTTATCAAATTAGTTATGCTTTAACCAACTCACATCAAAGTATTAAATTTAAAAACATAGATAAAATATATAATGAAAAACTGGATAAAATATTAAAATTAATAGAAATAAAATCTAAGTAAAAAATATTAGAAAAGTTCGCAGAAAAATTGGTATCAAAGCCTTGATCTACAATTACTTTAGTAAAACCACAAAGGATATAGAAAAAGATATTAAAAACCAATTAGAAGAAATTATACAACTAGTTAACAAATTAACGTTAGAAAATAATAATCATTCGTCTTCAAAATATGAACTCATAAACCCTATTACTAATCAAGATGAAATTATTTACAGATATGAATCAGATCAAGAAATCCATGTAGAGCACCAAAAGAATGAAGAACAACTATAAACAAGGCAAAGTGGAGAAAATCAACCAAATCATAATTGGAATTATAAACCCCTTGAAACGGAAGAATTAAATTATTTTGGATTTTATCGAAAAGATAATAAAATCAGAAAATTTCTTACAGAATATACACCAAAGCATATAACATTAGGACTAGATGGAATTCTCAATTTAGATTGTATACTATCACCAAAAAAATTACTACTCAAATGGTCTAATAAATTAGCATTAGTTATACAATTATAAAAATCTTTTGAAGGATTAACAAATATAAGTACTTTACAGAATTTTATTACCTACAAAACTACAGGTATTGTATTAAAATTTTTATTAGATAATGAAATATGAATAAAAAATACTACTAAATTTCTTAATGCTATTGAACCAATAAAAGCTTTTCATATAGTTACTAATGGAATTTATAAAGAATTTATTAGTAAAGATATCACTTCTTATAAACAAAAAAATAAAAATGAAGAAAGAAAAAAAGCCTTATGGAATTTAAATAATATACGAATATGTGATATTTGTTATCTAGAAGAATATAGTTGTGAATTTAAAAAATATTATTATAAATTAACTCGTACAGAACAAGAAATGTATATACAAATATTTATCCAAAAATTACCTTATCCAATAAATCAAACAGTAGTAGAATTATTTTAATAAAAAATGCTAATTTAATAGCTTATAACTTAGGAGGAGCTATTTCCATAACAAAAGAAGTATTATTACAAAAATGATTAGAAGCAAAATTACATAAAAAAAATTACGACACAAAGATATCCAATTATGTTGTTCTAAATATTCAGAAGTCCCTCAATAGTATGGATGTGAATTTTCTACCTATCATAAACAAAGAAAACAACCAAAATACAATAAGTATAAATGGCAAAAATATCCTAAAAACTAAAAAAAAAAATCCCATTTAAACCTTATAAAAATCTTATTTATATGAATTATAGAGATTAGTAGCGATGTCAAGTTTTTCTTTAATAGGTCTTAATCCATTATTATTAATGAAAATTTGTAAATAATTGTATCGGTCATCATAAGTTTTTTTTCCTCTTTGGTAGTGAGATACTAAACTTTCAAAATATAAAATTTAAGTGTGTATTTGATTACAAATAGTACCATAGTTATTCATATATGAGTTTGATAATGTTCGTGAAAACGCTTATAAAGTTGTTTTACTTCTTCTTTCTCTTGAAAATATAAGGTTTTATGATTATTAACAATATTTTGAAATGTCTGAAGAGTGTTTGTAGAAGCATTAATAGATATAAGAAAATCATAAGTTTGACTAAACGTTTTGATACATTTCTATCTAACTTTTATTTTTGTTTCCATTTGTATTATTAATAAAAGAATAGCTCTACAATTAGCACAAATAGGCATATTTATTGAATTTTGTTAAGAAGAAATCTAATAAGAATATTTCTAAAATCATTTCTCAAACAATCATTAAGAAAATCTATAAGACTAATTTCATCTAAATAAGTTAAACTAGCATGTAGAAAAATAATGATAGGTCTAAAATAAGGAATGATTAGTAAATAAAGATAGATAATAATTGATGAAAATATAAAAACGCAGGTAAACATATCTGTTTATCTCTTTGTCTTTTAAACGCCAATTCTTAGGCTCAAATGAGATTTTAAGAGATTGAACATAAATGTAAATGAGGAGTTTATTTTTTCATACCTGAGCAATGCTCATCATTCTTCAATAATTATGTCCACAGAAGAACTATCATCTTCTTTTTCTTTGTTGCCATGTGATGTAGATGGGCATCTTTGACATTTGTGTTGTGGGTAATGATGTAATTGTTGGCATAAAGCTTATTTCTAGTTATCAGATAATGAATCAAGTATCCCTGTGATGGTAGAAAAAGGTCATTCAAACTATTTGATGATCTGGTATGAGTTCGGTGAGATTGGTGTCTTGTATGTTGAAGTCGTTAACATATTCATTCCTTTATAATTGAGTTTGATCAAAGATTCAGGGGTGACTTTGAGACATTGTTGATAAACACCTTCAATACAGTGTAGATTGAAATGGTTGATTAAGTCCCAATCATAATTGTATTTTGGAGGATTATCTATATGTGGATACATTCTATTGCTGATTCTAATCTAGACGTATGCTATTCTGGATAGCAATACTTCTGTTTCTTTGAAATTGTCTACTTCCTTAAAGATGGGATAACTGGTAAAGACTTTAAAAAAGATTTCTCGTTCCTTAGCAAATTTTTATAAATTTTGGTTGAAAGAACAAATCCAACTGGGAATTCAAAAAGAATGTTGAGATTGTTTAGGTAAACGGTGTCTACTAAACCACTTTGAAAAAAGAGGTATGGCATCTGCTTCCAGAATATGATTACTTTAGGTCCATACCTGCCACAATTTTGATGATAATATTGAAAGATTTTTTGTTCATCTTTCCAATCGTTGAGTGCTTGGAAATAGTCGTAAAAGATTTATGAAGTAATCCTTTTCATTTCATCCTTTAATGCTTTGGTGGGGACAACATTGATTTTTTTCCATATTTACTGATTGATTTTTTCCATATTTACTGGTTTTCCCAATACTTGCATCTTGGATCCAGAGGTTGTTTTTCATGAACTTGTTTATACTAGGGTCTCAATTCAAGGCTTTTTCTGCTTCAGCTCAATTATTAAAACTGCGATGAATAATTGATGAGTGACTAGTAATATGAACAGCAGCTTTATGCCATTCATCATATATGCTAGCCATTGGTCCATTAAATATAACATAAACTTTAGATTATGATAAATATTCTTTTCTCTGAGAGCTTGATATGACTGGGTTAAGTGGTTTGGTTTGAGTAATTTGTTGTGGGGTAATTAGTAGAATGGTTGGTGAGTTTTCAGTAATTTGTTTTTCAAGGAGAGTAATGGTTGCTCTTAATTGGTTAATTTCTTTAGTAATACTAATAATTTTGCTTCTTTTTTGGTGAGTGATTCCTTGAGACTACAGATTGTTGCTTCTATATTGCTTCTATTCTCGAGTGAGTATATCTACAAGACTGTCAGTAGACGATTTTATATAATTAATTTGAAAATTATATTGATTTAATTCTAATTGTCATCGGATTAATCTTCCTTGATTATAATTAGTTTTAATATTATATTTGGTAAATCCACATAGATATCTAGAATCTGTCTGAATTTCAAATTCAACAGGTAATAAATCCACTTTCCATTTTCTCAATGTTTTGATACATGCAAGTGTTTCTTTTTCATGAATAGGATATTTCCTTTTAGTGGGAGTAAAAGTCCCATTGATATATTTACATAAAAGATATTTCCTTGAGTTAGGTGGTTGTACTAAAAGACAGCTGGCCCATGTATCAATACTTACATCTATTTCTACAATTAATGTATCCTTAGCATTATAATTGTATAATGCTAGTAAATCCTTACAAAGATTTTTTAATTTTTGTACAGTTTGTGTATCTTCCGTAGTCCATATCCATTGAGTTTTTGTACTACATTTAAGTTGTAACTTTTTTCTTTCTTTAGCTAAATTCTTAAGAAATCCTTGATCAGATATATAATTTAATAGTCCAAAAAAAAATTGAACTTCAGTTTTATTTTTTTAATGTGTCAGGAAAATTATATAAATTTTCAAGGATATTTGGTTCTAATTTAAGAAGACCATTATAAAATTCTATATATAAGTATTCAATATTTTGTTGTGCTAGTTTAATATTCTTTTTGCTTACAATTAATCCTTTATTTTTACCTTTAGTGAGAACTGTTATTACCTTTTTAAAATGATCTTCATTATCTTTGTTAGAAAATATAATAATGTCATCGATATAAGCTAGTGTAAATTCTTCTAAACCTTCTAAATTATTGTCCATAAATTGTTGATAGATACTTGGGGCTTGTTTTAATCCAAAAGGTAATACATTCCAATGATAATGGTTTTTGGTAGACAAGTAAAGGTTGTTAATGGTTTTGTATTTTCGTGTAATCTTAATTGCCAATAACCTCATTTTGCATCTAATGTAGTGAACCAATGATGTCCTTTTAGTTTACTAATAATATAATTTTTCCTAGGTAATTTGTATGCATTGCCTATAGTCGCTTTGTTTAATTCTTTATAATTAATTACCATTCGTCTTTTTCCTCTTTTTTGTTTTGAAAGATTGTTTACATAAAAGGCATGAGTTGAATGTTTACTTGTACTAGGTGAAATTAGTTGTTTTTATAATAACTCGGAACATTCATTAATAAATTCTTGTACGTCCTATTGCGTATATGGTTTCCTAAAATTGTAGGGGATCTTTTAATTTTATTTCAATTAATTGATAAGTAGTATTTTTTATAGGGTCAAGTGGATGGTTACTACATACGTTTTCTATTTCATTTTGTAGAGTAAGATTATTAAGGAGATAAAATTGTAATTGATTTAATTTTTCAGTTACTAGCTGTAGCATTTTATAATAAGTTGCATGATATATAGGGATTTTAAGAATTAAGGATTTTTTATTTAAAGATTTTATTATTGGTGTTTTTAAAGTTATGTAATGTAGATATTGACAAAAAGGGTTGTATAATTTAAGAAAATTATTTCCTAAAATCAAGGGTAATCCTGGTTCTTGTTGATAAATTGATGGTATTATACTCAATAATAATCTTATTATAATAACTGACATACCAAATAGATTTAATGCTTCCATATGCTATTCTTATTTGTAGGGGTTTGTTTAATTTTTTTCCAATTGTTTAATAATGTTTTAGAAGCTATACAAATTGTAGTTCTTGTATCTATATAAGCATTAATTTTTTTATTCTAAACAATCACTTGAATAAAAGTTATATTCAGATTCAGTTGTCGATTCTAAAGTTTGGAGGTCATATTGATATAATGAAGAAATTGTTAAGTCTATTTTGTATTCTGATTGTATAAGTTCTAAATTATATTTTAATGATGAATTTAAAATATTAATTTTTTCTTTATATTTAATTTGGTTTCATTTTGGACAAGTGTTTGCGTAGTGACCTTCTTCTTTACATAACCAACATCTACATTTTTTCTTTTCTTGAGGACAATATTTCTTTTTTGGTTTATATTGTCTATAAGATTTTTTTCTAAAAAACTTTTTATAAGGTTTAAATGGGAATTTTTTAAATAGTTTTAAGGATATTTTCGCCATTTATATTTATTATATTTTGGTTGTTTTCTTTGTTTATGATAGGTAGAAAATTCACATTTATACTGTTGAGGGACTTCTGAATATTTAGAACAACATATTTGGATATCTTTGTGTCATAATTTTTTATGTAATTTTTCTTCTAAATATTTTTGTGGTAATACTTTTTTTGTTATGGAAATAGCTCCTCCTAAGTTATAAGCTATTAAATTAGCATTTTGTTTTATTAAAAATAATTCTTCTAATGCTTGATTTATTTGATAAGGTAATTTTTGGATAAATATCTGTATATACATTTCTTGTTCTGTACGAGTTAATTTATAATAATATTTTTTAAATTTACAAATATATTATTCTAGATAACAAATATCATATATGCGTGTATTATTTAAATGCCATAAGAAGTTTTTTCTTTTTTCATTTTCAATTTCTTGTTTATAAGAAATGATATCTTTACCAATAAATTCTTTATAAATTTCATTAGTAACTATACGAAAAGCTTTTATTGGTTCAATAGCATTAAGAAATTCAGTAGTAGTTTTTATTCATATTTCATTATGTAATAAAAAATTTAATACAATACATGTAGTTTTGTAGGTAATAAAATTTCATAAAGTACTTATATTTTTAATCCTTCAAAAGGTTTTTCTAATTGTATAACTAACGCTAATTTATTAGACCATTCGGGTAGTAATTTTTCTGATGATAGTACATAGTCTAAATTGAGAATTTCATCTGGTCCTAATGTTATATGCTTTGGTGTATATTCTGTAGGAAATTTTCTGATTTTATTATCTTTTATATAATATCCAAAATGATTTAATTCTTCTGCTTTAAGGGATTTATAATTCCAATTATGATTTGGTTGATTTTCTCTTTTTTGTTTTTTTCCACTTTGTCTTGTTTCTGGTTGTTCTTCATTCTTTTGTTGCTTTACATAGATTTCTTGATCTGATTCATATCCGTAAATAATTTCATCTTGATTAGTAATAGGGTTTATGAGCTCATATTTTGATGACGAATGATTATTATTTTCTAATGTAATTTGTTGACTAGTTGTGTAATTTCTTCTAATTGGTTTTTAATATCTTTTTTTATATCCTCCATGGTGTTACTAAATTAATTGTAGATGATGGCTCTGATACCAATTTTTCTGCAAACTGTTATAACTTTTTTGACTCAGATTTTATTTCTATTAATTTTAATATTTTATCTAGTTTTTCATTTATTAAATATAATATTTTGGATGATTGTTCATAATTCTTGTCAATTAGTTTTTGGATTTCGCTAAAGTCATTAATTTTTTGTAATGGTATACTTTTGATTGTTTTCGATTAGGGGTTGTGTCATAGTAATTATTTCTTTTAATTGAATTTCAATATTTGTTTGTCTATCTAATAATTCAAATAATTGTTTTGTAATACTCATAAAGCATTTTTAAGATGTTCTGTTATTTCTGTAAGTTGATTTTTAATAATTATTATTTCTTTATCTAAATGTTGTTTTTGGTTTCATAATTCTAATGGATTTGTTTAATCTTAATCCTGGTTTAGTAAATCTAATAGGTTTTTTCTAATCTTAACGATTTTGATTTTAATGGAAAATTTTCTGTACCTGTTTTGTTTTCAGATAAAGATAATCGTGGAACTGATGATTCTAAATCATATAATTTAATTGGATAATTTATTTCCAGTAATTTTTGTAGATTAGTTCTTAACTTGGTACCTACTTTTGCTATATCATTAAATAATTGGTCAATATATATTTTTATGTGTTTTTAAATTCAATGCTATGATGTGAGTTGGTTAAAGTATAACTAATTTAATAAGTAATTGAAAAAGGATATTGTCCTATAGTCATTAAATTTTCTCTATAAAATTTATAGGCAATGGTAATAGTTTAATCCCGATCATGTTATTTTAAAAGAATTCCTAATTTTAAAGGAGTGTTAAATTTTCTTTTTCCATAAGCTAAATGATCATTCATTATTCCTATTACTTGATTGTTTAAATTAGTCATACGTTCATCTATTATATCCGTTCTTATAAGGGAGTCTCTTCCTTCTTGAAAAGTATATTTTAATAATATTTGAAGAGTATATAGGTGTTTTTCATATGGAGAATGACTCCAAAATTAAAGGATTGTGTTTTTTAGGGTTAAAAGTGTAGCTTAAACCCTAATGTTGACACTGAAATATAAGTTGAATATTTCGAAATGTTCAATTTAAACTCTAACGTTTACAAAAAGTTCGAAACATAATTTATAAGGATAGAAAATCTAATGAAATTATTCTTTATAAATTAAATATTATGTAACTTTTTTTCATTTGGGTACAAAAACTAACACTTATTGATATAACATTTTTTATTTTAATAAAAGTAAATCCCATCACCTTGATACTTACTATTTTATTCTTCATAAATTCCCTTCATTACTCACCATTTTATCCTTCACAAATTCTCTGCAAAACCGCTACACTCCACTTCCTCACTCACCTTTAAACTACTCTCCATCTTTCTATTTAAATGGATCAGATCCTCTGTATCAAGTAGTCTGTTCCTATCATGTTTCATGACTAATTCGACGAATTTTTAATAAAACCCAAAAGTGTTGGCTTTGCTATTGCCTAAGCCAAGTCGATGCTTTCTCTTTCCTTTGATTTTGCTTCCCGCCTTTACTTCTCCTTCTCAATTCTTAATTTTCTTCAAACTTGTGCTAGATCTTCTCAACTCTTTCCACCCCACTTTTAGGTTAATTTATGGAACGTCTCCGTCCTAGACCAAGATTGGTGCTTTCAGGGTTCTTAAAGGCTGAGATATGCTCTTTTTGGACAAAGCTTCGTAATTTTGTTCTCCATCAACAATTTGCACATCTGTGTATCTTTTGTTTTTCATTTCTTTAGCGATCAGATGATATTCTTCTCAAATTTGTTAAAGCATCGCATGTGTTTTTATATTTTTTGGGTTGTTTTCATTTCACTTCCTTCGTTTGTTTAACCATGGGCAAATTTAGGTTTGTGTGTATCAGACAAGTGCTGTGTTTGTCGAATTATTAGGAATGGTTTTGCTGTTAAAAATGAGCTCAAGGATGGGATAAGTGTTTTCACTACTTCTACTAATGGAAGGGCCTTCGAGTCCACTGAGATACTGTAAAAAGATCCATCTGCAAGGAAAGCTTTGAACAAACTAGTAACTGCTTTTTAAAGAGAAGAGAAAGAAAATGTATCTTCGATTACTTTAAATTAAAACCCAGTTCCTGTATATATACATGAAAACAGAGTAACACTATCAATCAACTCTACACTATTAACTATCAACGAACAATGAACTAACTATATAGCTCCTTTATTTCTACACTCCCCCCTCAAGTTGTAGATGGGGAAGAAACCAAACCCAACTTGACACCAACATTGTTGAACTGAGGAGTTGCTAAGGACTTGGCAAAAATATCAGCAAGTTGCTCACGTGTGGAAACATAACGTGGATGAATAAACCCTTCCTTAATCTTATTCCTCACAATATGTTAATCAATCTCTAGGTTCTTAGTACGCTCATGAAACACGAGATTAGCAGTGGTGTGGAGAGCTGATTGATTATCACACCAGAGATCAATCGGAAGCTAAATCACCACCTTAAAATCCTGGAGTAAATACGCAAGCCATTGAAGCTCACAAACTGTGGTTCCCATACTCCTATACTCTGCCTTACAACTAGAACGAAAAAAAGTAGTCTGTTTTTTACTCTTTCAGCTGATCAATAAACTTCCCAAAAAAACGCAATACCTACTCACATATTTGCGAGAAATGGGACAAGAAGCCCAATCACTGTCACAATAACATGACAAGTGCAAACTACCCTTACTGCTATAAAACAAGCTCTTATGTTTAGTTCCAGCAAAAAAACGCAACTCATGCATAACCCCATCCCAGTGAACTTTCGTAGGAGAAGCCACGAACTGACTAAGTTGCTAAACACTGAAGGTAATGTCAGGTTGGGTGAGGTTGAGATAAAGTAACCTCCCAACCACTCTCCTGTACCTATCCGCATCCGGGAGTAGCTCAATATGCTCATCAAATTTATGATTTCTAGGCAGTGGCGTAGCAGTAATATGAGAGTCAACAAGTCCACAATCAGCTAGGATATCCTGAAGATATTTCTTCTGAGAAGGAAAGTACCTACAGGAGTTCGAATGACCTCAACACCAAGGAAATACTTGACATTCCCCAAATCTTTGATGGTGAAAGTGGAGTGGAGAAATGTCTTCACAGCAACAATATCTTCCTCACAAGTCCCCCCAATTAAAACATCATCAACATATACTAAGAGAGCAAGAAAGCCACATTTGTTTGTTAAAGTAAACAAACAATGATCATGAACTGACTAAGAAAAACCATAGTGCAAAAGTTGTGTAGTAAATTCAGAATTCCATTCCCTAGAAGCTTGTTTTAACCCATACAAGGATTTTTTTAATCTACAAACTTCACCCTGTCCAGCTTTGGTGTAACCTTCGGGTGGAATCAAATAAACTTCCTCCTTCAATTATCCATGCAAAAAGGCATTATGGATATCTAATTGATGAACAA
Source organism: Erythroxylum areolatum (assembly GCA_024520975.1). NCBI lineage: Eukaryota > Viridiplantae > Streptophyta > Magnoliopsida > Malpighiales > Erythroxylaceae > Erythroxylum > Erythroxylum areolatum. The sequence continues at coordinate 12,098 of JANIJH010556336.1, forward strand.
ACCAATGTTGCAAAGTTGAAAGAGCAAGAAAAGTCCTCACGGTGACTAATTTAGCAACAGGGGAAAATATCAAAGAAATCTATACCTGTTGTTTGATTATACCCTTTCACCACCAATCTAGCCTTATATCTCTCCATATTCCCATTAGAATCAAACTTCACCTTGAAAACCAATTTTTGATCCTATAGCCTTCTTGCCTTTCGGTAGCTTGGTGAGTTCCCATGTCTGATTTTCTTCAAGAGCTGACAACTCCTTGTTCATAGCCTCCACCCATTCTTCATACTGTATAGCTTGTTTATAAGACCGAGGTTCCATAACTTTGCCAACATTAGCCATAAAAGTTGTACAAGTAGGAGAAATTGCATAGCCTTCATCAGGAGCTGCTAAAATACTGCTATAAGTCACATAATCTTGCTTCCATACAGGTGACCTACGTTGTCTTAAACTCTGTCTGAGTTGTGGCGCAGGTACAATATTATCATGCAGATCCTCAAGTACTTCCTCTGATTCATGTGGTCCATGATCTAGACCAACATCTTCTGCCAAATCCTCAAGATCTGTAGAAACATGTCTCACCCCAACCTCCTCTACACCAAAAACATCTTCAATAGATGAGGTACCAACCCCTAAGTCATTATAAGCAACATCATGCAAATTTCAAACTAGATTGGAAATTTCAACAGGGGCATATCTACTTTGGTCTTTCTCAGCAGAAAAAGGAAAAACAGTCTCATAAAAAATGACATCCCTGGAACTAAACACTTTACGAGTTTCCAAGTCATGTACCTTGTAAGCCTTCTGTCCCACTGCATATCCCACCATGACATATTTGGTGGTCCTTGTGTCTAGTTTTCCCTTTCCTAGAGCTGTGTTAGTAGCATAACACAAACAACCAAAAACTTTTATCTTGGCATAATCTGGGATCGTGTGATATAGCAACTCAAAAGGAGATTTCCAATCAAGCACAGTAGTTGGTAGTTGATTTATAATATATGCTACAGTTAAAATTGCCTCTCCCCAAAATCTGTTAGGCATCTTGGCTTGAAACAACAATGCTTGTGCCACCTGTAACAAATCCTTATGCTTCCGCTCCACTACTCCATTTTGCTGTGGAGTATAGGGACATGTACGTTGGTGCAGGATGCCCTTTGCAATGAAAAGCCTACTACAAGCATCATTAATAAACTCTGTCCCATTATCTGACCTTACTTTCTTGACTTTGACATCAAATTGGTTTTCTACCATATTGACAAAGCCTTGCAATGCCTCAGGTACTTGGGACTTATATTTCAGCAAAACAATCTAAGTTGCCCTGCTAAAATCATCAACAATAGTTAAAATATAATGACAAGAATCAAGACTTGCCTGCTTATATGCCCCCCAGACATTAAGATGTAAAAGTTCCATCACTTGTTTAGCATTAATCGAAGCAGCAACTGGAAAAGGAAGTCTCTGTTGCTTTGCCAAATGGCACGTGTCATAGGGATCAGTAAGCTCTTTTGTTTCAATACATGCAATGTGTTTTGGTACTGTGAATGAAGCATGGCCAAGTCTCGAATGCCAAAATGCATAAGCTTTATTTAGTAAAGAGGGAGAAATACAAGAATTGGAAAGTACATTTTTGGAGCGCAACGTACTATCAATCCTATGTACTGGTATAGTGTCTATACTGGCTCTCACATAGCGATTTATTACAGAGGAATGAAAGGATTGTGAAGTAAGTATGTACAGGGTTCCTACCATCTCACCCACAACAATGATGCTGCTACTCTTTAGGTCCTATATGAGACAGTGTGAAGCAAAGAAAGTCAGGTAAGTGTTAGCATTTGTGGCTAGTTTGTTTACGGATAAAAAGTTAAACTTGAATGAGGGTAGGTATATAACATTGTCAAGAGTGAGTCTCGGGTGTAATACTACATGACCAATATGACTAACTATGGTGGTACAAAAATCGGGTAATTAAACCGACACATGATTGTCAAGTTTTCGTCTCTGTCTCATAAGGTCAACATCATAACACATATGATTCGGCGCCCCTGTGTTGACTATCCAAACATTCCTACCAAATAAATACAAATCATGTAATGCAGTGCATTTAGAAGCAGCATTACCTATAAGGGGAACGTTTGCAAATTCTCCTCCTGTTCCCTTAGAAGCTGGTATCTTTCCTTGCACAAGCTTGGCCAAATCTTGCTGTAATATTTGCATCTGCATCATCAAGCTCCCAAGATCTTTTCCTTCAGAGCAAGTAGGAGCATCAAATGGAGTATCTGCAATATCAGTAACCAAGTTAGCGCTAGCCTTCTTTAAACTCGAGCCTCTCTCTTCTTCCTCAGCTCTTCATACCACTTGGGATACCCATAGAGCTTAAAATAAGTGTCTTTCGTATGTCCCACACTATGACAATGTTCACACTGTTGAGATTTTTTTCTCTACCTCAAATCTCTCTTGCTTTCCTAGAATAGAAGTTGTACAACTATTATATATCTTTTCTTTCTTATTTTAACGCAGATTCTTCTCCTCTGTTTCTTCCTGATTTACGTCATTGTTTCTAGCACAATTGTATTATAAATCCCATTGTAAGCTGGGTACGAAGTATCAAAGGGAATAATAAAGAAATATTCTCTTACTTTC
>JANIJH010556450.1:0-14723 GCA_024520975.1 Erythroxylum areolatum
ACAATTATAAGGGAAAACAAAGCATATAAGTCCTTATCACTTTCAAAATTTATGTACTCTTCTCCTGCATGTATTCAACGATCTTTTGACTTAAAATCGTCTCTACACCATCTTATCGCATAAAAAATCCCTAAATATGTAAAAACAACACATCTGAATTTTTTCTAGTTTGTATTCTATTCATGAAAATGGCCACTTTTTTCATGACTAATTTATGTAAGATAAACCATCCATGTTATCTCATATTTAGACTTCTTATAAGGAATAACACGATACTTACTTGTTAAAACTCTAAAATCTTCAACAATCACAAAGCCCTAACTTTCATGAAACTCACGTATTTCATCTTACAGAGGGCTTGGGTCAGGCTTTCTTGAGGCAAAAGAAACAGATGACAAAGTGGTAATAGTAGAAGATAAGGGTAAGCATAGTTTTGCTTTGGTGGAGTTTTGAAGAAAAACTCTATGTTGAAGATACACTAGAGAAAGAAACTTCGAGAGAAAGGAATGAAGGCAAGTACAGTAACTTGTCTTTCAAGTTTATTAAGACTCAACTTTAAAGTTGGGACACCTGTCTATTTCTTAGCCACTTATCCACTTCCTTTTAGTAAAATTCACGTAACTATGATTTGTACTTAATGTTATGACTTAATAAAACCATTGAAATACCAGTCATAACCCATTAAATGACTTCCAGATTTTTCCATAAAATATCATTTAGGGTCAACTTTGCATGTTCTCTCTGACTTTGATACTGAAGTTATTTTGCAACACTCTCTTCTAGAAACATGTTCTCCTATTTCTTATCTTTCCATTGACACAAAATCACTCAATTTGGTTCAAAACTCTAAAAGTGTTGCCCTAAACATTTTCAGACTGTTCTTATATTGAAACAGTACACTATACTTAACTTCCATCTAGAATTTGAAAGTCTTAGAGACTGAATTAGATTTCAATTTCTTCATATCATTTGTATCTCCATGTCTCTAGTTTATCTTGAAACAAAAAAATAATCTTATTCGGAGCTATACTGCTGAATACATCATCAAAATACCGAAGTATGTTCACTAAAAAATCCCATTCATAATCTTCCAACCGATACCCATACTTTGATTCAATCCATCTTTTTCAAATCAATAACAAAGGCTATCAAAATATAAGGAAGGATAGAAAAATGTGTTAAGAAACTATTAGTTCAAGAATCACTTCATTTGGAGGTCGGAGAACAAAGTTATGACCAAAAGAATCAAATATGATGTTGCTCCCAATCATATAGAACCTGTCTGGGACAAATGGCATAACTCTCTCTATAGATGTCAGATTAAGATAATATTAGGACAAGTTTAACGAATACTTCAAGATCTACAACTTTTATGAATACCTAGAAGACAGATTCTATCATTTGAAAGGTAAAAAATGGAGCAGACGATAGGTATAGACGAAACCTAATGAAAAAGCAGATGAATGGAAAAAAGTAGATAAATCGGGAAAATTACTATAACTTTCACTAAAGATATTAGATTGAGTCATTCTTTATATGGTTTGAGAGAAGACTTTAAGATATACAACTTTCATAAAGACCTCGAAGACAGATTCTATTGTTTGAAGGGAAAAATGGAGTAGACGATAGGTATAGACGAAACCTAATGAAAAAGCAAACAAATCAGGAAAATTGCTATAACTTTCCCTAAAAATATTAAATTGAGGCTATTTTTAGATGGTTTGAAAGAGGACTTCAAGATATACAACTTTCATGAAGACCTTGAAGGCAGATTCTATCTTCTGAAGGGTCAAAAAAAGAGCAGATGATAGTGTACAGAAGGTCAAACATAGAAGAAGCATAAAATCAAACAAAGATGATATGACGTCATCACAGACGATATGATGTCATCACAGATGATACATTTTTACAAACAATATGACGTCTTCACAGATGATATGACATCATCACAAACGATACAGACGATATGACGTCATCACAGACGATACTATCTATACTCCTAAACATCTCCACTTATAAAGACCATAACTTTCAACTCCAATGTCCAAAATTCTCATACTATATACCTTTGGAAAGAAAAAAGAAAGGCATAAAACTTTATAGAAGACAACTTTGTCTAAATCTATCCAGATCAATCCAAAATTTTGCCTAAAGCCAGAATATGAACTTTACATTCCTCCACCAAAGTACTGCACCCAGTTCTCAACTTCATGACAAATTTTAAGATTCTTAAAGATAGAATTTAAATTCAATATCTTCATAAGAAATGTATCCCTATGTTTTATGTTTAATCCAAATCAACAATTGTCTTGTTTGGATAACTACAGAAAAAGTTATTGCTAAAAGACTAAAGCATACTCAATGAACATTTTCCATATCAACTACCAATTTTGTTTCCAAATCTTTCCTTATAACTACAAGATCACTCCTTCTACTCCCTTTACTTCTCATTTTCAATAAAATCAAATTTAAAATCAATTATACCTAGAAGTGGTCAATGGATGCATGTACAATTATTTTTATGTGAAGAAAAATTTACTATTTATATGTATATGTATGCCATATTATGCATGAGCATGAAATGTGTTTCCTACTTCCTCAGCAATTTCTCTCATCTATTAATTCTACCTTAACATGGGTAACGAGATGTTACAGCTGTCCTTCTGAAGGGAAATAATTTTGTTGGACACTTTCCTTGTTACAACACCTCAGTGAAAGTAAGAGGAGCTTTTGTTGAGTAAGGATGGCCTATTTCTCCAAGAATTAAAGCTTAGGATCGGATGAATTAAGACAAAGATTAGATTAGACCTTAGAGAGCAACTCTTTGGCAATATTGAGGAGATGTTAAGTATTACCAATCCTATCTTTGATACGAAGTTGCAAATCGACCTTCATTTGTTGAAGTTTCCTATAATAAATGAAATGTTTGGTACTTGAAATATTAAAGTTGTGGCCTTGTAAAATAGCATTTTCAAATTCTTCTATTTCAACCAGATAGTTATTGAACCTAAATGGAATTCTGAAGCATTTTCTCAGGCTGGAATAATGCACTATAATGGGTGAGTAATCAGATTGCATTGTGTTTGGAAATAGTGAAATGCTTTGAGGAAAGGTTTGAAACTATTCCAAGTTTACTATGCATCTTTCCAATTTCTTCCCCATGAACCACTTATCTTTTTGCTTGTTAAACCAGATATAGAAATTTCCCCCTATTAGTTAATCTATAACCTGAATGCTACATGTGAACTGCTTTAGATATTCATTATAATTTCTTAAAAAGGAGTTTCCTTCAATTCCATTAGGGTATAACATAGAATTAAAATCACCCCAAATAGCCTATATCTCTTAGCTGGTTTTAAAGAGGGACTCTTTGGAATGCATGAGATCATGGATAAATGCAATAAGCAATTCTCTAACTTCAACTTAGAATTCACGTGGATCCTTTAATCAAACATTGTATGGGAATGTCTATTTTGTCAATGACATAAAGGATAAGAATTTTCTTATTATAATGATCAGAATGATTGGCTAATAGCTTCCATTGCTTTGGTAAGAAATTAATAGTGTTGCAACTCTCTTTCTTCATCCTTGATTCTATAATACCAAATATATGAGGTTTATTGGCAAAATTGAAGTCTCTGATTGCGAATTACTTAGAAGGGGAATTCATTTCTTGAATATTCCAAGAAATTACAGTCATATTTATAGTTTAGAAGAAGAAGATCTCCTTTTCCTAATGGTTCCTTCTCCCTTAGGTTCCAAATTCCTCGTGGTGCTCTAGAATGGTGATGGTATAATCCATACTCATCTCAGTTATTAGATTCTTATCACATGGAATCTCACATTCATTGACCTTTGCCTAATCTTTATGAGAAATAACAATTTTATTATTAGCATTAGTTATTTCTATAAAGATATCAAAACTTATCATACCTTATGTTACATGCTAAATAGGACTCTGAGTGTAATCATTCTTTTCATTAGCAGAGCTAAACAATTGAGATATCACTGGATTGGAGCTATTGTTGCCCAAAAGCTCCAAGTACCCAGCAGTTTTGAATAGTCTTCCTATAGGCCTCCAAAACTTCTTGGAATTTAGTGATTTATGTTAACATGCATACATAATGTAAAATCCCATTATCCCATGATTAGGGTTAGAACCCTAGGATGCTTTATATAAGAATTTATTGAGAATTTAGAAATGCATTTCATGCTTTATATAAGAATTTATTGAGATTTTAGAAATGCATTTCATGCATTATATGGCATACATATGCACGTCAATAATGCTGCCATTCATGAAATAATTGTACATGCATTCATTAACATTTTTCTAGGTATAAGTGATTTTTAATGTGATTAAAGTGTAAATTTTAGATTAATTGTGTTACAAAATTTATTTGGTGATAATAGTTATTATTTCAAAATTTTGGTGAATTTTGGGAAAGTTATTGAAATTTTGAGGTATTTAAGAATAGGAAAAATATTGAAATAAGAGACAAATTATGTAGTGACAAATGGATCTATTAATATGTGACATGTGGACACAGAGTTAAGTGATAATTGTTTGACTTACTTGGAAGACACATGTAACACGTGCATTGGAGACATGTGTCAAGCCTTAAAAAGGGACACCTAGGAATTAGGAAAAACGTTTCTGTAGCTCCTGACTTTGGTTTCACCGAAACCATCTACACTTACCTTCTTGCTTTACCTTCACTGAAAACACCATCTTCCTTCTTGCTTTGCCATCACCAAAACCCATTATTTTCTCTCCCCATTTCTAGAATTTCTATTGAAGGAATAGAAGTGTGAATCAAGTAAGTAATACTTTAAGTTTTATGATAGTGTAACTAATTTCTTATGAGGTTTTAATGTTTGTAACTGGATGCATGCATAAAAGGTGTACATTTTCATGCTTGTGGATTGCTGCATGAGTAAATGGTGTTGATGCACGTGTGGGTGGTGAAAGAAGAAGCAAATTCTGTGATATGATTAACAAGATGAAGGATTATATCATACAAGATGAAGGATTGTAGTCATTGGAATATGATATATGCAGTATTTTACTGAATATACATCTGTATTTAGGGCATAACTTGATCTGTGAATATCTAAATTGGATGCAAATCAGACCTGAAATTTGCTTAAGAAAAATCTGGAAAATTGATAGGTTTATGATTGATTTTATGAAGATGAAGGGGTTTAAGAAAATTGATTAGATTTTGATGATTTTATGAAAAAAAAAAGGTTTGTGAATGAGTATAGAATGGTTATGTGTTTGTGCTAAAGGGATCTAGAAAAATTGAAATGAATTTGGTGTAAAAATAGAAGTGAGTTTCGGATGAAAGAAGAAAGTCGCGATCGCGCCTATTAAAAGGTCATTGTTTTTATTGAATATGCTTTGGTATTTTGATGATATCATTATCTTTAGATTTCTAAATGAGGTAATTCATAGTTTAGATTAAAGTAGAGACATATGTCTACAACTTTCTTGAAGAAGTCAAATTTTAATTCTGTCTCTAAGATTTTCAAAATCTAGTTTGAAATTGAATCTTGATTGAGGCTGTAGTACTAATCAAGCCAGAAATTATATCCTGAGATTATCAAAGAAACTGAATTAATGTAGATTGAATCAGACAATGGTGTCTTCACAAACTTTGTATTTGATTCTCTTAGCTTTTAATTGATATTAAGTTTGTAATTTTTGGATATCGAAGCTGAAAGATATGAGTTGTACAATTTAAGGGTATGATCATGTACTAACCAAAAGTTCAAATATATATAGTCTATGGTATTGTGAGCATAACTCATAGAATACTGAATCAAAATGGATGATCTTAGAGTCAATAGAAACTTAAGAAATGGGTGAACAATTTTCCTAAAGCAAGTGTTGCCAAATTATTTTATTTCCCTAATGATAATGATCATACAAAGTTGACCCGAAAGTATATTGTTAGAAAAATCTGAATTGATCAATTGGGTTATGAAATTAGTTTCACATTGTTTTATTATGATCCAAACCCTAAGCACAAATTATTAATGAGGGTTTTGATATATGAATGATATGGTGATAAGAATTCGATAAGATACTTGGGATTGTCATTGAACATGCATTGTGCATTTTCGATATACATAGATGTGCATAAAGGCATGCTTATACATTTATGCAAAAATGTGATATTTGTAAATTTGTTTTTTATGATATAGAGGAGCACATTGGACATTAGTCAGACATTGCCAGACCATCCACGCAATAGCATATCAAAGTGTACTGTGAGTCAACCTAGATGATTTTTCCTAGGATTGATTGAATTTGTTTGACTTCCAATTATTAACTATTTGTGATTTGTTTATAAATTTTGAACTTAAAGTAAGAGGAGTTAATATTTGGGAATGTATTGGAAGTGTTCTGATTGCTGTGAAATTTTGAATGATATTTGTATTCTCAACAAAAGTTGAATGCTGGACTTAAGTCTGATGACTATGAGATTCTAACTGTGCATCATATTTGACTATTGTACATAGCATATTCTATATTTGATGCATTTCATAAAATGCGTGCTCAAATAAAGGCATTGTAACTAGAGTAGCTAGTATGAAAGTGCTTGAACGTAGAGCTTTGCTTCGTGATTTCTAATTCAGTACGTAGAGCTATGCTCTGTGATTTTATTCTGACTGAGCCCAATGGGTCAATATCTATATACGTATATGATAGGCACTCGGTCACAACATTAATAACAAATCTGGAATCTCATATGCATTTGTATTTGTAAATATCTATTCTGATTCACAATGATTACATGATATTCCATGTTAATGTGAGTATTTGGAATATACATGTTTTGAATGAATATTTGTGAAATATGCAATTTGTGTAGATGACCTGGGTGGAATCATCAATGATGGTTCGCTCATTGAGTTCATAAAACTTATAAAAAAATTGCAAAGTGGCTTTTCAGGTACGAGATAGGAGACCTAGTTTCTTAATCTGGATTAGAGGAACATTTTATACTAGTTATAGCTCATAGGTTTGTCAGTTGACATCAAAAGAGTTGTAATTTGTATTTTGTAGTTTTTGTCTAGAACTTGTATAAAGTTTGTAAAATACAGTGTAAGCTTTCGTGAATGAATGCAATGAAAGGTCTTAAAATTTCATGACTTTTAATTAAGTTAGTTGATGCCATGTGTAAGTTGGATTTTTTTGGCTCTAGCATACTATTATCATATGATATGTATTTAAATGTCCCTGGATGTTCCGGTATATACTTTATGGTAATGGGATGTTATGTTTTTAGTATTAGAGCATAATTTGGCATCTTTAGGAACACAATATGATCAACAGTGAGAGATTCAGATACTGATCATAACTTTTGTTTGATATAGGTCACCCTCTATAGGAAATCAAATTGGAGAGTCAGTTGATACGGAGTTTGTAGGAGCCAATGTAGAGTCTCCTATACCTAAGTTTGCTCGAATGCCTCCGAGAATTCCCATGAGGTGAGAAAGAAGATACGATAAATTGAGAAAGCAGGGGCTATGGACTTCTACGAAAATACAGACCTAGATGAGGCAGAAGGATGGTTAGAGAGAAAGGAAAGAGTGTTCGACCAGATGGACTGTGAGGTAGATGAAAGATTTGATTATGTGATCTCATTACTGCAAGGTCCTGTATCCTAGTAGTGGAAGATATTACTAGGCAGTACCAGTAGACCCTGTAGTTTGACCTGGGAAGATTTTCTGAGGGTATTCTAGGAGAACTATATGCCTAAGATATATATGGATTGGAAGATGAAAGAATTCTTAGATCTAAAATAAGGCAGGCTCACGGTGGTAGAGTATGAGATAAGATTCAATGAGTTAATGGGATATACAACTATATGGATCCCAACTGAGGAAGATAAATGTAGACGGTTTAAACATGGAAATCAAAATAAGGCTAGCCATTTCTAATTTAGGCAATTTTACACAACTCCAAGTGGCCACAATCAGAATAGAATAGTTGTTAAAGGATGGTCAGCGAGAGTATAGATAGGAGATCAGAGGCAAGAGGCAGGATGAATGTCAGGCTGATTCTGGTCAAAGCTCTAGAAAGCCCCAGAATAGATGGTCTCAATTTCAGTCTAGATTGAGACAATCTAGATCCTGATCAAGAGGTGGATTTGTTTAATCTGGGAGAGGTAAAGGACAAGTGCCATCCAGTCAGCCTCAATAGTTGTATGATTGTGAGCACTATGGTAATAAGCACGGTGGTGAATGTTGGAGGTTGACGAGGGCTTGATTCCATTGTGGCTAGGTAGAACACCTAATTAGAGATTGTCCTGAGATTGTAGGACCACAGTCTAGAGTCAGAGAAGGAACAATGATTGAGGCAACAGTTCAGCAGAGTAGAGCTGTCAGATCTACACAGAGAGGCAGAGGTAGAGGCAGAGGTAGAGGTGGAACTCAGTCAACAGGGCCTAGTGTCAAGACTGAGGTATGGAGTAGCCAGCCACAGTCTTTATCCAGGGTTTATGCCATTACCAAATAGGAGGCGCAGAACTCCTCAGATATAGTAGCAGGTGTGTTGAATGATTTTAATTTTGAAGCATTTGCATTGGTAGATCCAAGATCTACACATTCATTCATCACACCGCATCTAGCATCTAGATTACATTGTAAGAGAGAAATTTTGAATACTAGTTTAATGGTAAGTACTCTAGTGGGTAGCACAACAGTGATTGGTAAGGTATGTAAAAGGTGCCTAGTTCAGATTGATCAGGTAGAGTTAGAAGCTGATTTGATCATATTGTAGTTGAGAGAGATAGACCTCATCTTAGGCATGGATTAGCTCACTGTTCATAGGGCAGTGATGAATTGTTATACTAAGGAGGTAGTTCTTGAATCCCCTAATCAGCCAAGAGTGGTGTTTTGAGGTGTTGGCCCCCAAAATTTTTTTCTTGATGAATAAGCATGATTTAACTAATTTTAAGGTTTTGATAGATTAATCATTTTGTAATTATTCATTATGTCAAGGTTAGTAATATTTTATTGCATGGGTTATTGGAATTAAAGTGTTAAGGTTATAACAATGTTCAAGGGTATTTTTTGGCAAAACACTTAAGGTTAAAAGAACATAAGCCTATAAGGAAGGGTAAAATGGACTTTTTGGACTCATTAAGGGTAAAATTGGAAGAAGAAATTGTGGTCTTGCATTTTAAGAAAAGAGAAGAACAAAAATTGAAGAGAAAAAGAGAGAGTGTCATGAAGAAAAGAGAGAAATATGAAGAGAAGACCAGAAGGAGAGAAAGAAAAGAAAACAAGCTAGGGTTTCAATTTTCTTAGCCTTCAAGAGAGATTTTGAGGTTGTTCAAGAAGGGAAAAAGGAAGAGGAAGAGAAGAGCTTCCATTTGAGCTAATAATCATTTCATTTGGTGAAGATTCAAGGTAAGATCATTGTTAATCTTTTGGATTTTTTGAAGGATTTTGGTTCATGGAGCTTAGAAAATATATGAGTTTAAGTATTCAAGAATCAATTTTAGTGATTTTGCATTGTGGGATTTTCAATTGGATTTTTATTGAATGGGGTTTTGCCATTGATGAAGGAAATCAAGAAAGCAAGAGAAGCAAGAGGAGAGGCATTTTGAGCAAGTCTTTAAGCAAGGAAATCAAGGTGGGTATATGTTTATAATAGAGTAAATAAGCTACTAATGTTTTCTTTGAATCAAAGAAGTTTAATGATTTCGATTTGCATCATAAGTGTTGCATTTATTGCTTTTGAACGATTTGAGAAATTTCAATATGTTGTTTTATGAATTGTGTAATGATTTATGAAAAGGCTTGAAAGTGATTTTTTTTTGGAAAGATATCGTGCTTATGAAGTCATGTTTTCGAAATATCTCATGTCTATGAAAATTCAAGAATTGAAAAAGTGCCATTTTGGGCAATATGTTTACAAGATGTGAAATACATGATTATGTGAATTTATGGTGATCCCCTAAGTTAAGTCAAGTACACTTTGACAAAAGGCTTCTCCCGTCTGCCCGCTAGTGGCATGAAGCTCCTTCATGGACTTCCATAAGTTTACGGCTACGCAAAACCATTATGTGAGATTGCGTTAGTACGTTCTATTCATGGCTACATAGGACCCTTATGGGAAATGTGTAGTACATTCTATTTTGGATCCACCTAAACCATTCTGATGTGCTTATATGCTTATCATATGTGAACAAGTTTGATGCAATTATGTTTTGTAGTTTGAAATTTTGACTACATGATGAGAAATTGAAAAACATGTGATTTATGAACTCAATGAGAATTTTCTATGACAAGTGAATGTTTTCAAAGGTTTTGCTTATTTTTTGGTTGTAAATTGTTACCCACGAGCTTTCAAGCTCACCCTCTTTTCGTCCCATCTTTAGGTGATAGCTAAGAGATCAAGTGATCAAGAGCCTAAGGGAATTACTCCAAATTTGCTTATTTTGTATTTTGAGTTGGTTTTAGGAAAGCACAATGTTTTAATCGCATTTCAAGTTTATTTGTTCAAGAATCTTTTGTAATTTGAGATTTTGAGATGATGATGTATTATGGCTTGAAATGTCATTAAAGATTTGTAAAACTTTATTCTTTTGATGTTAATGAAATATGAATTGTTTATGGATGATATTGAGTTAGAATCAGATATACTTAGAGAAGTTATCAACTTGAGATGATTCTTAACTTAAGCAGACAGTTTTTGAACATGAATTGTGTGTGTGTGTGTGTGTGTGTGTACATAAGTGAGATGTTATGGAAAAGAAAGATAGGAATTATGACTGATCAAATGTAGTTGAATGTGATGAGTCAAATAATTTGAGATTTGAGAGTTTAATAAAGTCAATTTGGTAGCTGAATGGTTATGCTTAGGACATTCCAAGTTTGTATAGTGCAAATTTCAAGTCCTCCATAGGGGTAAATTTTGTATTCTGACTTCAGGAGAAAAACTATATTAATCTAGGCTAAATTAGACAAATTTGTCTTTTTGAAAGTTATAGCTTATCTTTCTAGCTTTCCAACGGTATATAGTATGAAATTTTTGGACATCGGAGTCAGAAGTTATGATCATTATAAGTGGAGGTGCTCTGGAGAGTGTGGTTAGTGATTTAGAACTTTGGTGATGTGAGGAAGACCATGTTGAAATCTTCCTTCTTATCCAATGTAGATTGAAACCTTTCTTCTTATCCACTGTAAACTGAATCATCTTCTTATGCACTATAGACTAAATCATCTTCTTGTGCACTGTAGGTTGAATCATCTTCTTATGCACTGTAGACCGAATCATCTTCTTATGCACTGTAGACCGAATCATCTTCTTATGCACTGTAGGCTGAATCATCTTACATTATTTAGTCCACTTTTAACCCTCTAGATAATAGAATCTTTCTTTAAGGCCTTCATAATGTAGATCTTGAAGTCCTCTTTCAAACCATTTAATAAAGACCTTGATCTGATATCCCTAGAGAAAGTTATGCTAATTGTTCCAAAATAGGTCCCTTTTGTTTGACCTTCCGTCTAGGATCTTCTTACCCTATCGTCTAGTTCAATTTTGACCCTCTAGATGGAAGAATCTATCTTCCAAATCTTCATAAAAGTTGTATGTCTATAATTCCTCTTTCAAACCATCTAAGAATGACATTGATACAATATCTCTAGAGAAAGTTATGTTAATTGCTCCAAAATAGGTCTTAGATTAAAACCTTCCTTCTTATGCACTGTAGATAGAATCGTAACCCTATCGTCTGATCCAGTTCTGTCCCTTTTTATGGCAGAATCTCACTTTGATTTCTTCATAAAAATTGTAGATCTCGAAGTTCCCTTCGAAACCGTCCTAAGATGACCTTAATTCAACATCTATATAGAAAGTTATGCTAATTTTTCCAAAATAGGTTCAATATGATTGAGGACAAAACCTTGTTTGATTCTTTCAGCCATAACTACATCATCCGACCTCCAAATGAGATGATTATTATTCTTGAATAAACTAGAGACATAGATGTACAAATGGTCAAAAGGAATAGAATTTTAATTTAGTCTTTAAGACTTTCAAATTCTGGATGGAAGTTAGGTATAGTGTATTATTCCAGTTTAATAACAGTGTGAAAAGGTTTGGGCCCTAACTCTTAGAATTCTAAACCAAATTGAATGATTTTGGTGTCATTAGAAACTTAAGACAATGGGGAACAAATGTTCTGAAGAATTCAAATTGTAATTCTAGTTTAAGATTTCCCAAAATTTGTTTTGAAATAGGAGAAATGAGTTTGCCTTTGATATTTGACAATTGTGGTATTAAAGCAAGAAGATGAACCAATGATGGTTAAGAAGATTATATCGAAATAACCCTACAAGGAACCATTCTCAAGTCTTATGATATTCTGGAAAGTTAGGTTCTCAAAACGGGGCCTAACACAAGGAGTTAATCAGGCAGTGCCAGCCCAACTAATTTCATTCATGAGTGCTTTGAGATTGATTTGAGGTGGATGTGAGGCTTATCTGACCCACGTAATTGATACCCAGGATGAACAAAGCATTCAGGATATTTTTATTGTTAGGAAATTTCTGGAAGTGTTTCCTACTGAACTACCAGGATTACCCCCGAAAAGGGAGATGAAGTTTACTATTGATCTTATTCTAGGTACCACTCTTATATCAATTCCTTCATATAGGATGGCACCTATGGAACTGAAGGAACTGAAGATCCAGTTACAGGAGCTATTAAATAAGAGTTTTATTCAACCCAGAGTGTTGGGATCCAATCTGGAGACCGGACCCCAACTGAAAAACAGAAACAAAAAGGCGAAACGAACAAAAGCGAAGCGAATAATAACTCGGATCACGAAGCAGTTCAGTCAAATCATAAGGTGGAAACAAAGCGAAAGCAAATCAAAAATTGAATGCGAATACAAACTGAAGGCAGAAATCGAAGGTGGAATTGAATAAACGGAGTTACAAAAACAAATCTCTTAGAAAAACTTCACGTTGAAAACTCTAGACTAAATCTATCCGAATCCGTGAAATTTTTTTTCCATTTTATGTAAACTCGTACAAGTCAATACAATTTCCCTTTCTGGAAAACTTATCCTCAAACAAAACTCAATTTTCACAAATGTTGGAACCCCGCCTCGGTGGATCACGTGTCTGACGTCCGACATGACATCTAGACGTGCATCCCACGAGGGAGGGATTCCTCACCATGAAAGAAAACTTGTTTCCAGAATTCAACTCCTGCAAAAACATGAACCTTGTGCTTATTCCCTTGCAGGGTCATTAGCTGTCACTCCACATTCGTGGTGAGTGCACACTAATTAACCTCGAAAACCATATGTTGACTTATTCATACAAATTATAGCTTTAAGTCTCGAGTTCATTTTGAAATAAGAATCACCTCAAACGGAGTTATATAACTCAAGATATGCTTAAAAAGCCTAAAAGGGCTCATACCCCAAACATGATCTCCTTACCGACCTCTCACTTACTTTAATGGAAAAGTTTTTAATTCAACTCCAAATGATACAAATTTTTATGTGGAGGAAGATATACGTCTTAGGAATATATTGGTCCAAGTCTCACTTCAATTGGATCTCGGATGAGGGAGTTATGCCTAAAGAAATAGACTATGTTCACACCCTAAATCAATTTGAACCTCTCTTGGTACGATCACCATAACTTTTAATATAGATATCAGATTGAGTTCGTTTTTAGACCATTAGAAAGAATACATCTAGATATACAACTCTCATGAAGACCACAAAATGATATTCGGCCTCTAAAATCATCACAAATCATCATCTTACCCGTAGCTGTCCGTTAAATGGACATCCATTTCCGTTTAACGGACATGAATCGAGTGAAGGATGCCAAATGACCCGAAAATGTCCGTTAAACGGACATTGACTGGCCAAGGGGTGTTTTTACACCCAAGAATGTTCGTTAAACGGACATCCATATCCGTTTAACAGACATTGGGGCTCCCCAAAGCCTCCAATGCCTTTCCTAAGCTTCTCATCTTCAACCTAACATCATAAACACTTGCACACTTCTCAAATTCATTTACCCTAACACCTAAACACCTCATAACAAATCAAACACTAAGTACGACTCACCAAATTCTCAATTCTCAACTTAATTGGTTCATCTAAGCTACAAATTTATTACTTTCCCCATAGCTATCACAACCAAAGGTCATAAGTAACATCCTCACTTGTAACACACATATCTCTCCATTCCGACATCCAAGGATCACAAACTTCATATCATTGGAAAGATAAAAAAACAAGCTACATCTTTCATGAAGAATGCAAAACTCAATTCGGCCATTATAAGAGGTAAAATTTCACTCAAAGATAAAGCCTACATAGTGCCTAATAAAACAGTAAAACAATTCATATGAACAATAACTGAATGTTTTCCCAATCTCATAACTTCTTCATCCTAACTCCAAAGATGACAAACTATATATCATTGGAAAGTTCTAAATACCTTCTCTTTTTATCCAAAATCAAGCCATATACAACATATACAATTTGCACAAAATACCTTAAAACTTAAAACTCTTGCATTTACAACAACAATATATGTTATTACAAAGTTTTAGAGGGCATTTCAGCCCGATTACAAACCAAAATATCAAATGTCAAGTACAAAGTAAGTCAATTCTCCAAAATGCAACCTAAAGCTTTGTTTCCAACAATGACTTCTAAAGTAAAAGC
>JANIJH010556485.1:0-14717 GCA_024520975.1 Erythroxylum areolatum
AGAAATGAGGTTTATGTAAGAATGACTAATGCGGGTATATGAAATTTTCATGCATGTTACCCAATAGCTTGTGAAAGTAAATGAGGAATAGAACTAGAAGTCATACCTAATACCTCTCAAGTTCAAGAAAATTAGAAAAAAGATCAAAACCCCTAAAACAGTCAAGGTGAGTATAATCATGCCACTACACTTGTGTAGTAATCCTTTTCTTTTATCTTGCGGCTTGTTGAATTTTTCTCGAACCTATATGAATTATTTCATATATTACTCCATGTGATTGAGCCTAGCATGTTGTATGCTAGATTGACCAGATGATATTCATATTATTTGCATCTTCTGGTCCCCTTGTTATGTTGAACCTATTAATTGCAATTCTTTGACGAATCATGTTTTTCTTGTTAGCCTTGATTGGTGAGTTCACAGGATACCCAGCTGATAGAGTGTATTATTAGACCATAAGCATATAACTAACCCGCTGGTGATGGGTTAGATCTGGATCCTACCTGGAGAGGGCAGGCCTTCAGGGGCAGGGTTAGGCTAACCTTGTCTAGAATAAGAAAAGGGGAGATAGGATGTACTAACATGCCTCTGTCTCTTCTCAAGAAATTCAGAAAATCAGAACTCAGAAATGAGAAAGCTTAGAATTATAAATCCTGTAGAACTCTTCCAAAGAAAGAACCCAAAAATTCAGAAAGACTTCAGAAACAAGATTCATCTTTTTTTAGAACAATTCATATTGAGCTTTATTATTAATACTCAAGTGATTGCCGCATTTGACATTACTACGTGTTTATTCATTGATGCCATATACTGTTGCTTAGAATTCCACAGACCATACTTGTGAAGCAGCCTTGTGTTACCTAGCCTCACAAGCATGGTAGCATGTTTATATCGCACTGAGTCGTGTTGTGGACTCACCTCTCACTATCATCATTTCAGGGGATTAGCATATCGTACGAAAGAAATCCAAGCCTTTTGGGACTTGCTTAGACAAACAGACAAGTAATTTTTTTTAGCATGATGTAAATTTTAGTTGCTTATAGCTGCTCCATGGTTTGTCATAATCATATGTACATGATACATGTATGGATATGCTATGTTGTTGAGAATGATGTCAGTTGATGATATGAGATGATCATAGAATTGCAGATTGAGATCCTTACTTCTTTCAAAACTGTTAAGCAGATATAAGGATTAATCAGACAAAGGAATGGGTCATGCCAGATTTTCAGTAGAATATAGAAAAAATAGGCTTACTACGGGTTTTGGTGGCATTAAGCCTACCCATTCCCTAGTGTCAACACGGTCCAAAAGGCGGGTCGTATCATATTAGTCATTATTCTCTCTATTTTTTTAATAATCTACTTATCAAGTAAGATGTATGGAAGTATATAGTTAATAATAATAATAATAATAATTAATTAATCAATTAATAATAAGAATTAATAAAAGCATGTAATAATTTATAATCCATAATAACATAAATTAAAATAACTCATAACTCATAATTCATAATATCATAATTAATAATCAAATAACAATTTATCAATAATTGATTAATACTTAATTAATTAATAAGGACTTAACATATATTCTTATTAAAATGGGTAAGAGAAACCTAGGTAGATTGACTTACTAAACACATTGTTAACAACAAAAAGGAAGGAAAAGAATTTAAGAAGATTGTCTGTCACGAGTATGACATGTTAAGTCACCTCCGTGACACCTTTTCACGGGAGTGACTTAACAGGTCATGACCATGAATTTTTTCTAGGAAACATATATATATATATATTATTAATATTAACTACTTAATCTATTAAACATATTTTAATACATCAATCAATTATCTATATATTAATTATTTTTAATTATAACTGAATAAACTTAACAGGTAATGATAAATAAATAATTTATTGAGTAAGGTATAATTTAATAAATCAATGAATTTATTATATTTTACTTATTATTAATTATGTCAAAATTAATTAATTAACTATACTTTAAATATATAAAATTAAGAAATGAAAAAATATCTTTGTTACAGTGACATTTAATTCACGCATGTGAATTTATACTTAATTAACTTAATAATAATAAGTAATCAATCTATTAATTATAATAATTTAATTAGATAATTAATTATATATAAATTACATTTAATTATATTTAATAACGTTTTATTTATCTAGTAATAATTAATTAGTAATTGTAATTATTTTTATGAATTTTAAATTAAATTCAAATTAAATTAGTCATAGATTTTGATTTGTATTGGAATGAGTTGAGGTGAAATAGAAGAGGAAATACTGAAGACATAAGTTAGAAATTGTAGATAAAGCAAAAGAGAGGAAGGAGTGATGAAAAATACTGTTTTGTAAAAATTTGGTGAAAAACCTCTGTAATGATTGTGCACAATAGAGAGGGAGCTTCAGAAGAGCTGCACAATTGTGCAGAAGCATGATCGTGACATAGTAACCCTCAGAGGATTGATAATGAGGAGATATCAGGAAAAGCACGATTGTGAGAGTGAAGAATCAGTTGGAATTGCACGATTGTGATAGTGAGAGTGCAGAAATATATAATAATTTTGAATATCCTTCGACTCCGATTCACTTGAAATTTGGAGCATGAACTCGTCACATATTTTCTTTCCTCTCTACCAAATTTCATGGGAATCTAAATTCATTAGGAAAGTATTAATTATTTAATTATAACATAATTAATTGAGTAATTTATTATAATATATTTGACACATACAAAAAAATATAATGAATTAATTAAAATACAATTATTTAATTAACTAATTAATTAATTTTGATATAAGTAGTAATAATAATTAAAATACAATAAATTAACTCGTTTATGAAAATATAATTTATTTATAAATTAATTATTAATTATTAATTATTAACTATTAAGTTTATTCATTTTATAATTATTAATAATAAATATATAATTAAATAGTAGATGTATTAAAATAAAATTAATTAATTAAGTAGAAAATGTTAATATGTACTATATATGTTGGTCATTATTAATTATTATATACTATCATTTAGTGTATATATAGCTTAAATAGTCATGCCTATTAGTAGACTCCCATGCATGGTTATAACTTGTTAAGTCACAATCGTGCTTGTTATTTTGTTTTTCTCGTTACAGGGTAATTAATGCCTATGTAAATTTTTTAATTTATTTTTTAAATAAATAAATATTTAAAATATTTTTAATTAGTTGATTAATTATAACATAATTAATTGATCTATTAATTATAATATATTTAACACATATAAAAATATAATTAATTAATTTAAATATGATCAATTAATTAACTATACCTTAATCAATTAAAATATAATTTAATATTTAATTTGGATCTAATTAATTTAAACATTATTAATTGATTAAAACTTTTTTATTAAATATAATTAATATCTTCGGCTAATTTATTAATTAAGTATAATTCACACATGCTTTAATGTCAATGGGCTTAATAATGTTAACTCTAACAATAGCTCTTAATTAGTTTTATTTATGATATTATCAATTTTAAATTATTACATGATTTTATTAATTGTTATCATTAAATAACTGTAAATTATGTAATTACTAATTATTATTATTTATTACATATTAGCCACAACGGTGTATGTTATTATTATTTATTAAATATTATTAATCAAAGAGCAAATAAACATAAAGTAAAGAAAATGGTTTATTTTGATATGTTAACGAATTTTGAATAATTAGTTTATGAATTTGCATGAGTTTAATAAAGACAATAGTTATATGCCACAAGTAATTAACACTTATGATCTAATAATAAAATATTGACAGTTGTGATTTAACCAAAAAACACCATCATGCAAATATGCACAGTTTTGAAGTTTAGAAAAACAAGAAATTAAAACACAAAAAGTACACAAGTTACATGCTTATTTTTCTATAAGACAAAGAGTCTATGACAATTTAGGTTTTTTGTTATTGTCATTAACATCTGCATTTGACTGTTGAAGAAGATTCAACAATATATTCTAAAAATATTTTTAAAAAAAATATTTGATACATAATATATAAGGAAACAATATTTTTTTTGATAAAAATGATAGATAGATAAATAAAGATGATAATATAATTAATGCTAAAAAGAAGTATAAATATTTTGATAAAGATAAAAATGTAAAAATTGAATGAATAAATAATGATCAATACAAATTGAATGAATAAATAATGACGAATACCTGAAATAGGTGGGGGTGTAATGTCAGTAGTGTTATTTTGATCATCAGTTGAAATTTGATTATCTTTTCCAAATGAAACTGAAGCCTTTTCTAATTCATCATCATCAATTTCACAGTAATATATAACAATGAACCGTTGTCTTTCATCTGGTGAGTGCACGTGTATAGGTTTGATATGAAAAAGAAATGTCTTGCTTCTCAATTCTAAGTACACTTTTTCTAGAGGAAGTTCCATATTTTTATTATGGGAAGGCAAAAATGTTAATTGTCAGTCATATAATAAAGATATTATAATTGTTGTTATATTAACTCACATATGTAATAAGTAAAAAAAGTATAACCTGGTGGTAATAGTGCATAGCCTCAATTGTAGTAAACTTCAAAAGTTTTTCAGTGAGTTCGCCAAAAATAGAAACTGTGATAGTCTCTGTTTCGTCAGTCAATTCCACATCATAGCGGCATCTATATTTGCAATAAAAAGTTAATTAGAATATATATGTTAATTAGATATATTAAAAGCTTGTATAACAATGAGATCTTCTTCACAAGTGTGACTGGTTATGTTATAGTGTTGAAGAATTGTCAGGGTGTGAGTTACAAGTCACATCGGTGAAGAAGGTGTCACAGGTGTGATTTATAAGTCACACCCATGAAGAAGGTGCCATGGGTGAGACGTACAAGTCACACCCTTGAAGAAGATCTCACGGGTGTGATTTAGCATGTCACAACATTGACATCCAAGTACAAAACGTTAAAATATTGGAAAAAATCTGCACGTATAAAGTGCTTGAGAAGAAAAAAGCAGTAAAGTGAAAAGAGAAAAGGAAAACCTAGGTTCAACAGGAACTTTTTCTCTGCAATAATTAAAAGTGAATGAACTCTATAAGTAGCAGCCATGAAATGAAAGCATTTCTTACACGCCATATACCAGTACTTTTGCAAGATGTGTTGGAAAGAAATATTAGCTTTAATCTATGTTGTCTGCAAATATATAATAAGATTTTTATTAAAAAATAAATATCAATTAAGCAATTCTCATGAGAATATTAAATGTATTTACCTTACTAGAAGAATTCAAGAAGATGATTTTGGTAATTTTATGATGTAATCCAAAAGATATATCATAATTATATCTCAGATTAGCTTGTTGGTTAATAAGGGTTTTAAGTTCCTTATTATTTCATTATGCCATGGAACATAATAATTATAAATATAAAAGCATCAAAATATTATAAATTTTGTATATAATTTGATTGGTCATTAGAGTAAAGATCAAGCAATACTAATTTTTAAGATCTACAACTTCTTCTATTGGTGGATCAACAAGAATCGTTGAGTCAAACTAGGTAGATAATGCAACACCTAAAATTTTTCAATTATAAGATAAAAATAAAATAGAAGGATAAGTAATAAAATGTAATAGAAGGATAAAAACAAAAATATTATTATAGAAGTTCACTTTTAGTCTGTTACACACAATTATCGTATAAGAATGTAAGGATTTGGTAATTTGCTGGCCCTTGTTGGTAACAAAAGAATTCCACATTGACAGTATAAGTGTTTGTTGCCTAATTAAAAAAAGAAATGTCAAATTTTGTTAAGTATAAAAAATAATATAGAATTTAAATTATTGTTTGTTGGAAAGATCAAAATTTTGGACAGTGAAATGTTTGCCATCTTTATTGATTTCTTTATGATCAAAGACTTGAAGAACCACGACCAAAATATCTATCACATGTTAAATAAAAATATCATTAGATGTAAAAAAGAAGAAGTCAACATTGTATAAAGAAATAGATAAAGGGTCTAACCAACTGATATTTCCTTGTCGTTTATACAATTGATAAGATTACTAAAAGTTGTGTAGTTAAATTTCATAGGGATGATGGCATCATCATATGGTACAGGTTCAATGATAGTATGACTTGTAGTTATCCATTGTATTTGTATGTCTTCAGTTTGACACTGAAGTGGAATTGGCTTCACAATGACATGACAAATAATATATTTTTTACACGGTTGCAAAATATGGCTCATTCATTGGATATCATTGTTGAATATAATACCTTCAACATGCAATCCCTATTAATAATAAAGAAATTGTTAATAATTAAGTCAAACAAATAAACATTTTGAATGAAGAAAGTGTAATTGTTATACCTCAGAATCAAAAAAGATAAACTTTTATCTGTTGGATGGTGTGCCAGGTGATGTGATAACATGCTGTTTTTCTTGGAAAATAATTTCACATGACCACCAATGAGTACCAAGTAAAATATCCTTAATCAATAAACATTTTTCCATCCTGAATTTTTTTAAAATAAATTAATCAGTGGAAAAGAATTTTTTATGTGAAATAAAATTATATCAACTTGAATAAAACAATTAATATACCTTCTAACAAGTTTATACTTTATAATTTGACAAATTAAAATATTTCAAGGAACACAATATTTCTTATCTTTTAGTCAAACTTTGAAGATTCAAAAGTTCCTGGAATAATTAGAACTTTAACTGATTCAGGAGTTAGAACTCTTGACAAAGCTACATAAAACTGTCCATGTGAGAATACAAGCTAACGAAGATAAATTCCTACATAATCAAGTGTCTGACCTTGGGATTTGTTTATGGTCATTGCAAAACACAAACGAATAAGGAATTGTTCTAATAAAAGGTATTCCATTTTTTCATTCTCTGAAGATTGTAAGGGAGTTTTAGGTATTAAAAAAAATTTCTTTGTGAGGTCCAAAGACAATTTCTATAGACATTGTATGATCTTTTAATTGTCTGCATATCAACCTTGTCCCATGGCATAGTCCCTTAGTTGGATTCAAATTTCTTAGGAACATAATTGGGGAGCCTTCTTTGAGTAAGACTTTGTATGGAGGTAGACCTTTTGGATTTAAACAATTAAGAAAATCTTTATAATCTGCTTGATGTCTTTAGTCAACCGTTTTGTCAAAACTTATGTATGAATGCATATTTCTTGACAATTTGTTAATCATCATGTCATTAATTTCATCAACACAATTGAACATAGTATACATCTATTTATCATCTAGTATGGATTAGATGAATAAAAGCTAAGATTAGGGAAGACGTTTTCAAGTAACCTACTGAAGGCAATGGTTCCAGAAGATGTAATTATAATTCTTAAAAAAAAAAGATAGTAAAATATATAATGAAAAATTTATCAACCTATTAAGAGACTCATCCTTGCTATGATAAGGAATAAACAATTGTTTTGGCAAGGATATTTGATCTTTCTCATCAACTAGTTTAGTGCCTTCTCCTACACATAATAAAAATTTAGAAAAACATAGATTTGATATAGCTCTCATATTTATCGTCAAAGAAAATTTACGTATCTGTCACCAAAGATGTGAATTTAGAAGACTCGAATCAATTAGTTATTGTTTTGTAGCTTGGTTAATAACGAGCAATGTTTGACAAAAATCACCACCAAATACAATAATTTTTCCTTCAAAAGGTTCATTAGAGTCCATGATATCTTAAAGTAAATCATGAAATGCTTCAATAGCTTCTTGTTTTACCATGGAAGTCTCGTCCTATAAGATAGACTACATTCAAATATCAATTTTCCAATACTGCTTTGCTTACTTAAGCTATCCTAACACCAGGAAAGACTGATGCTGCAACACCTGATGTAGTAACAACAATTGCAATATGCCTTTGTGACCGTAAATTTGCAAGGAGAGCTAGATATAAGTCTTCCCAGTTTCACCAGGACCATCAATAAAAAAACTTCCACCACTTGAAGCTAAAACTGAATCCAAAATCAAATCAAATATGTATTTCTACTCGTCATTCAACCTTGAATGTAATAATAGGTCTTTTGGATCAACTTGTATATTCTTCTCACTTTGTATTTCTTTACTTTGATTTTGATGATAATCAACATGAAATTGATGATCACTAAAATGGTAATTAGCTAAGCTTTTCCCCATTTGCTCCAAAGATTTATTAATATCTTGAAGGGCCATTTTTGTAATCTCATCAAATTTATAGGCACTATAGGAAGAAGCATATTGGTATTCAGAACAAAGGTTGGCTTTGAATGTTTCCTAGAGCTACTTAAGGTTTGTTTGTGAATAATAGAACAGAAGTCTAGCAAATAAAAGTCTAAGCGATGTCGACATTTGAAACATAATAGCTTCCTCAAGAGTTTGCTATATATAAAAGTCAGACGCTAGCAATCCCAACTATAGTGCAACCTCCTTAAAACAGCTTCTTGTCTCACCATCAATAGTTAACAAGGCATCAAATGATGTTAGTCGTTTAACATGAGTGAGTAATAACCTAAAGTAATACCTTTCTCCTTCTCTAGGGTCAACAATAACGAATCTTCCTATTACTTTTTTTGACTTTTTTCTGACCATATTTTTGTTTTTCAATTCCAAAAAAAATGTTCTGGAAAATCTTTATACAAACATTTCATCTCTTCTTCCTTTTTATTTGTCAAATTCATCTTGAAAAAATCAGTGAGCATTGTTTTTGAGATGTCAATTTTTCTCAACAAACATAATAGATCTACATTTCTATTAAAGGAAATAAACAGATGATCTAGGAAATGAACCTAGAGTATATAAAATGATGGATTAATCTCTATTAGGTGAGATTCAGATATACGCCATAAAGCTTTAGGAGGTGAAATCCAACGACCTTCTTGGAAATTACTTATTTCATCAATATTAGTTGTGGTCACTTGATTGACAATACTAAAATTTGTAAGGTCATCCTTGAAAACATATTTGTATAAGTATTTAGTAATATTCACAGTTGAACATATTTCAACATTTATATGACAATCAATTAGCATCAAGAGGTACGGATTGTGAGGAACCACCTACCTATTAGCAATCTCATGTCTACAAATTTTAGCTTTCCTGCCATCATCTCTTCGACTATAACATAGATAACTGCCTTCACCATGAATAGTAAAAGGAGCAAAATTCTTGGGATAATGGTATTTGCACACACCATTTCTCATGCAAGGGCAATCTTTATTCATAAAACCACAAGGACCATGAATCATATGCTTAATGACAAGAGAATATAATCGTGAGTTTTGATCAGGATCTGGTATTTTAGCAGATATAATCTGATCGTAAGAATATGGATTTAACAATTTAGAATGTAGCTTAAGTATCAATAATAAATGAGCATGAGGGAATCCATGCTTCTGAAATTCAGTAACATAAATAAATGTAGCCACATCTCTGAAGATTTGTTTTTTTTATCAACTCATTTTTTAGAATTTCAAATTTAGCTCTGAATACACTAGCTAATAAATGTGGTTTATCTTATGGCTTTTCATGAAATTTGAGATTGTCTTATATCTCTCTCTACATAAGGTTGCAATTTATGGTGAGAAAAATATCTAGTTTACCATACTTTTGTACCAAAGCCATTGCATCAAGATAACGTCGTTTCATATCCTTTGGACCACCGATAAATAAAGATGGAGCACAAGTCGACGACCAATTCTAGAACCTTCTGTTTGACCAATGGTGATACTATCCAAAACACCTTGTAGTATTTCTGCCCGTATCTCATTTTGTCTTTTACTATGGAAATCAATTCGAGATGTTTCAATCTTTATATAAATGCCCACAACAAATTGTTGAAGCAGTCTCAAGCTATGGACCAGTAAAGATTCATCATTTTCTCTCGTTTGAAGCCGATAACAATAATATTCTCTAGTAGAAACAAAACCATCTTTACAGTATTCTTCATTTGCAACTTGTAGTAAAGAAGATGAATTTGATAAATAAAACGGTGGAATTAAATAATATTTTAAAAATGATAAAACAAAAAGAGAAACTTACTTGTGTTTTCTATAGTGAACAATTCAGATGGATCAGTAAAGGAGTTGAAATGAACATCAGTTCCCTAATCCAAAACATTGTTCCTGTTTCTCTTTGAAATTAACTACTTAATTAAATGATGCCATCCAGATTCATCAAGAGGAAAAAAAAGGATATTAAAGGGGTTCATAAAATACATAATAAGATTAAATTCTATAACTTGTACCCGAGTGATTATAGACTTGGATGTGAGGACATTTATCAATTTGTTCATCATCAATCTCAATCCATATAGTAGCCACTTGTGATGTAGTTTATAAACATGTTTATCAAGGCTAGGATAACACCTCAGGACTATTGCATGATTCTCAAGAGATGGAATCTCCCTAAGACTTCAAAAGAGCTTGGCATAAGGATTATCTTGCGGAATTGCCATAATCAGTCTTAATGTATTGTCATAAAGTCTATCACAACTATTAGTCCTTCTTTTTATTTTTTCATCAGTATCAAAGAAATAAAGCTAGATTCTAGATACCTTATTAGTTGTTAAAACTAAACTATCAAGGAAATCATAAACTTGACCCTGAACACAAAATGTATAAACCCCTTTCTTGTTTTTTTTTTAGTTCTCGATCATACCTAGCTCCATAGGAAGTAAAAGCTACATTGTTATTATATGTATGAATGTTCTTCCTGAAATGTTTTGATTCTTCATCATTGTCAATAAATAATCATTTCAAAGCATATGACATTTGAGGAGAAACAATGGAAATTTGTCTTGATGAACAAAATGATAGAGGTTCAAGATAAAATCTCTTTGCATGACAATGATCACAATTTGGAACAAAATGAAGTTGTTGAGACTCAATAGGTAAATTCTGTAATGATGCTAACTTTGACAAAGAACAATGACGGTTTATCCCTTATAACATATAAAAATAAGATGATAATAATATTATAAATAGTAAAAATATAGGTAAAAAAATTTATACCTTGATCTTCAACACATATCACTGAGTTAGGTTGAATTAGACAAAAAGATACAGTTAGATAATTTGAATGATCACATGTCATATTAGATGCTTCAAATGTTGATGTTGTATCAACAATTTCTTCTAGTTAGAGAGAAAAATAAGTTGGATCATCATGATTCACATTAAAATCGAGAGATCAATTTTGTAATAGCTGATCACTAGATTGATAAATGAAAAGTTGACCACTAGAAGGTTCACCACCAATGAAAACATTGGAATTTTGATCACTAATTATTTGACAAACTGTAGGCAAAGTAGCGTTTCTCTTTTTTACAACATGAGTTTCTCTAGGTCGTCGCAAGAATTGTTGCTTTCCATCTTTTGGCATTTCAGTATACTTTTGATGTCTCTTGGCATTTCTATCCATATTTGAATGTAGACAATATTTACGTTCTTAATATATTGATTTATAATATTTTTAAAAAATTTAAATATCTATGTTAAAAATATATGAGAAATATAATATATAAATCTACACTATTTATATTGTTAAATATATATTATTAATATTATTAAATGAGAGATATATATATATATATATATTATAAATATTATTCAACGATTCTTAGTTACATTAATAAATGATGACTACAATTTTAAAATGTCAAAACATAACATGATAAAAAAATGAAGCAATAATCTCATTTTCATCGATCAATATAAGAGAAAACATATAACAAATCATAGATTTAATAAAGAGTTTATCATGAACCAACGATATCTACTATATCTGTTAATATAACAAAATACATGCAACAAGGCATATGTTTAAGAAAGAAGCTTAACCATACATTTAATAAAGAAGATAAAAAAAGAAAAAAAGTAATCATCATATTAATGAGGAACAAATAGAATGGAATTTTATATAATTATTTTTTTGACAAAATTAGACATACCTAAATAGCGCAATAACCAACAACGTAAGAACGAACAAGAAGAAAACCTAAAACAATTAAGGTCAAATGTGATTAGAAAAAACAATTTTAGGAAATGAAATATTTAAAAGATTAATTGTGGATATGATATGACAGTTATGCAAATGAAAGCTACTTAAAATTGTTTATCATGTATTTTGTATAGACATAATAGCTAAAAAAATAAATCCAAGAATTCTATTTAATGTTAGAGAGGAAAAATCCTTATCATTGTATAAAGAAGATCAGATAACATTAATATGATCATATGTAGCTTACTTTCATCTTTTTATTGTTGTAATTTATGATAAATAAATTTTTTAATTCATAATTTTCCATATTTGAGATATAAATGGATTAAGTAGTACATGAAATTATAACTATATATAGTTATTGAAGCTTAATGAAATAAATATTTTAATAATAATTTATAATTAAGAATAATACGAAAATAACAATAAAATTTAATAAATAAAGTGCACGACACGCATGAAGGGAATAAGTCATAGTAAATAATAAATAATAATAATTATCATAAGTTATAATGTTGACTAACAATATATAATTAATAATTTTAATCAATATTTAATTAAATTAACTCAATATTAAAAGACACGATTATGACTTTTTAATATATAAAGTAATCATTAAAAAAATTAGGAAAAAGTTAGAATTTGTATACGATTATAGTTAGAGAAGAAAGAGATAAAAAGGAAATAAAAGTTTACAATATAAACGTAACTGTAAAAGTTGACCATAAAAAAACACACATCTGTAACTTATTGGTCACAACCATGAATGTTTTAATATATAATGATTATTAGTAACTAATAACTAATAACTTTAATAATTACAACTTTCTTTAAAACTCCACTTCCAGCTGACGATTGAAATTTTCATATAACAGTTGATGAAAAAAAGTATAAAACAATTGCATTTTATAAACATAACCACAATATTATCCTAGAAATCTAATACATTAACATAATATAATCCTAAAAATGTAATATATGTTATCTAACCATATAAGACACCCGTGAGGTCTTCAATTTCAATACAGAAACTGATAAAAATTTAATAGACCGAACATTCAAAATTAGAATCAAACAATTAAATTAACTCTATCAAAAACTCTAAATGACGATTGAAATTTTGGTATAATAGTTGATGGAAAAAATGTATAAAACAGTTGCATTTTATATTTCACAAAAGATGATAATAATCAATGAAATATTAACACAATATTATCCAAAAAATATAATATATTAACTCGTGAGATGCTCACAGGTAGAAATTTTAGATTTCGCGAAGTGAACATTCAAAATCACAAATAAAATTAATAAGAATTTAATAAACAAAAAAAATATGAAGAAGGGTAAGGATTAACCTACAGATGGTAGTAATCTCTTGTTTACTGAAATAGGAAGGTTGAGTTGTGTGGAATATACAATTTTTATAGTTTGAAGATGGAGAATTATGATCTCAAAAGTTAGGTTACAGAAGTTATGTTAGAGAAGAAAATATACAGACTAGTTTCAGGCCACATGCTCGGCACCGTCCTGACGCCGCTGCCATGGGGAGGCGACCGTACCTTCGCTCAGGCGTTATCTGGATCAAAAAAACCCCCTCGCTCCATTCTTCGACCACTTGCCGACGTGGAAATTGTTTCAAAATCAAAGCTGCTAAAAGGAGAACCTACGTTTTTCTTGACACAAGAGGAGCAAGATCAGTTATCGGCACCATTTAGGCTTTCTCTCGTGGGCAAATTCACAAAAGGAAACCCTAAATTGGATTTTTTACGATCAGCTTTCGATTGGATAGGGTTTATTGGTGCTTTTACTATAGGGTTGATCGATTTTAGACATGTTCTAATTAGCTTTGATCTTGAAGAAGATTATCAGAGATGTTGGTTGCGCACAATCTGGACTTTTGATACCCACATCATGCGTGTGTTCAAATGGACCCCAGATTTTCACCCCAATCATGAGTCATCCATCGTCCCTATCTGGGTTTCTTTTGAAGGTCTCCCTATTTATGGTTTTCACGAGAAATATTTGAAGCGAATGACTAATCAGATTGGTACTTTGTTGAAAATTGACGCTCCTACTCTGAATCTATCGCGGCCGTCGGTGGCTCGGGTATGTATTGAAGTTGATCTCTTGAAGGAGTTGCCTAAGCGTATTCGATTGGGTACGGAATCAAAACCTTTTTTCCAATCGGTTATTTATGAAGACCTCCCGGCTTTCTGTCGTCACTGTCACAAAGTCGGCCATGACAAGGATCATTGCCGTCAATTGCATCCAGGTAAGTCCGTAGATCCTACGTCAAAGTTGCTGCCTTTCAATTCCAGTGTTCCCCCTACACCGAAAATATGGAAGCCAAAAGAGACTCTACCAAGCTCATCTGGTTTAACGATCGAAGAGAAGAACACCACTGTTTCCGATATTCCCTCCTCTGCTCAGATTACTTTACCCCCAGTGCAAACGGCAGTTGATGTTCTGGTTGATACTCCCTTGATGGCTTCTGATCAATCACCGACTATTGGTTTGGACATTCCCAAGTCGAAGGATTCGCCCTCCGCTGCTCTCCAACTGTCATCCAGGTTTGATATTCTCTCTCCACTTCCAGATGATGATGGTGGCCCTGTCTGCCCAACATTGCTGCCAGTAATGACTCAATCGACTGTGTTGCCTGCTC
>JANIJH010556492.1:0-14717 GCA_024520975.1 Erythroxylum areolatum
GTGATTCGAGTTCGTTTTTGCTATTGGCTTCCGCATTTCGCTATTTGCCTCGTCCTGGTTGTTCCGCTCTTTGTTAGTTCGGTTGGGATCTGGTTTCCGGATTGGGTCCCAAAAAAGAGTGTTGCTTATGTGATTATTTGATATCTTAAGCAATGTGAAATAATGAAATCAGTGTGAAGTGTTTGATACGGGTCAGACTACGGTCCGATAATATGTGAAAGTGAGTGGAAGTGATTGCTACACCACATGGCATAAGTGTATGAAATATATTGACTGTTGTGACCAGAGTCGCCACCGAGTAGAGCTTTAAGCTCAATGAGTGAAAATGAGCTTTGAGCTCATAAGTGATTCAGAGCCTCAGGCTTATGTTTAATGAGCATTGTATCCACCAACGGATAAGGGACAGTTATTAATGAGCCCTACAAGGGACAGTTATTAATGAGCCCTACAAGGGACAGTTTAGGCACTTGGTCACAGCAAAATAATAAATGGAAAGTGCATCTCATATGCATGTATCAAATGTGAAAAATATGAATGTGAAATTCTATAGTTGTGTGAATGTGCTTTATGAAATAAATTTCGATGTATGCAAATTGTGTTATGTGATTGGGTGAACCATCGATGATGGTCACTCACTGAGTTCGCAAAACTCACCCAAAATTTGCAATTATTTTTCAGGACCCAGAGGAATACCCCGTTAGGCAACGGGCGTATAGCATATGCTTGTGAGTGAGATAAGAGGTCGGGATCAGTTTGCGTCTGCATTAGTGTCTGATAAAATTGTATTTTCTGAATTTTTGTATTACTGATTAAACCAATTTGTAAGTCAACGGACTGAAATAATTTGTATTTATAAAAAGGGCCCCCGTGGCCATTGTATTTACCGGTGAGTGTGTATGTTAATTGTTTCCTGCATAGTGTATGTTTATGTTTTCAAAAAAAAATTATACTGAGTTGTGACTGAGTGATGTAGCATGATGTAGCACGCCACCCTTGCAGGACACGGACTCGGACATCACCATCGATGTCGGGTTTGGGTGATGCGGGAGTGGGGTGTTACAGTGTGTGCACAACTAACCTTAATGAGTTTGATGTACCTTATTTGAGACGCTCTGAAATTTTTGGAGCTCTATTCTATAGAGCTCTAAAATCCTCAAATATGCATTGTTATTAAGAATAGGAAGGGTAAGGATGCAACCACTTCTTAACCTTGGAGCCCTAAAAAGAAGCAGTTGAAGAGGAGTTGACCATAGCAGCAGATGTTGATAAAATTCAGGAAATTGTTAACCAAATGGTCACAAATCATCAACAAATGATGCTGCAAATTAATAAGCTCAATAACCAGATGCAACAAGTGCATAAGGAGCAATGGTACATCAAGAAGAAATTCCTCAAGTTCATCCAGACGAAGAACGTTGAAGTCCCTTCTCCTACGCCTTTGCCACCACAATCTCCATGAGCCTTCTTACCTTTTACTTTTTACGTTGTTTTATTTACTTTTTTAGTTGTTTTACTTGTTTGTTTGTTTGATGTTACATTTTGTGTTTTAGTTTCCTTGTTTGGTTTCCTTGTCACATTAAGGACAATGTGTTGTTCAAGTGTGAAGAGGTGATATTTGCTTTGTCAATTGCATTATTTTAGTTTGTTTTAGTCACTATTTTCATTTTGTTAGTTAGGATGCATGTTTCAGGCATATTAGGTTATTGTTTTATGTTGTTTTGTGTTAAGCAATAAAACCACACTTGAATCAGTTTGATTTTTTTTGCCATGAGATTCTATCATGCTAGTTAGAATGTGATTGAATGCATGCTTAAACTCGAATTAGGCTAATTGAGTAGAGAGTGAGCCATGTTGAGTGATGAAAAGTTATTAGTTGCATAAGCTTACTAAAAATTTGACTCTTGAGAAATGAGGTAGTGTAAAGATTGATAATGAATTTTCATTTGAGCCAATGTGAGGATTGAACCTATATGACTCCATTTATAGTCATTTTGTTTGTTTGATTGTGTGATGCTTCCTTAGGTTACTACCTTCAAAACTTGCTTTGAATTGATTTTAGTCTACTGGATACATGCTTAATCAAGATGATTAAGGCCCTTTTTGTGTTAACCTTTGGCTTAACTGACCTACCTTTTATTATCCCTTGCTACCCCTATTAAGTCTTAACTCTTTTGTTTATTGAAAACACCCCATATTTTAAAACCCAAAATCCCATTAGCTTACCCATTCACAAGCTTAGTAGAGTATTAAGTGATGCATTAGTTTGGGATTTCTGCTACAATTTTTTCTTTTCGAGATGAGTTAAGTGACACTTCTAGTCTAGGATCACATTGCATTTAGTTGCTATTTTGTTCATTATTTCTTCATTTATATTAAAAAAAGAGAAAAAGAAAAGGAAAGAAAAAGGAAGAACATTTTAGTAGCATCAATAAGTGTAAAGTATTAGTTTATTTTCATTTGTGTATCTCAGAAATATATTTTGTTATCCCTTTATTCACTTATTACTTTATGAATGCTTGTCACCCTTTACCCTTTTTGACCCATCGTAACCCTTACCATATTATAACTTGAAACAAGTCTTTTTAATCTATTTATGTATGTAATAATTGTAGAGGAGAATTGGTGTGTTAGCAAGCCTATGATAGTGTAGTTTCCTATAGGGAGCTTGAGCTAAACACTAACCATTAAACACTTGAGAGAAATTAGTAAAACCGTGAAGAAGATTCATTTTGTGTTTATACTTATCTTTGAGCGATGGTGCCATAAGTTGAGTTTGCTTATGTACACTAATGAAAAGTAGTCATGATATGTGTAATAGCTTGACATTTGATTTGGACAAACTTTGAGGGATTGCATGCTTTGATCTTTGTGAAAATGAAGTGATGGAATTGATTGGTTATGTTTGACTTTTATTGAGGACAAGCAAATATTTAAGTGTGGGGAAGTTGATAATTGTGCATTACCGTGCGTTTTTCTAAGTATTTGACATGTGTTTCTTACATAATAGGTTATTATTATGGTATTTTAGGACTTATTTTGTGTGTTTTTGTTTACTTTGATCTTCATGGTTATTCTTTTATGTTTGATGTTGGTTTAGGGTAAGAATTTATCATTTTAGTATAGGAATTGAGGGTGGCCACCTTTATGATTAAGTTAGGGACCAAGAGAGGAGAAGAGAAGTGGAGGAGTTGTAGAACAAGAACCCATGATTGTGGGAGTAGGCCCGTTTCCCACAATCGTGGGAAATCTCTTCAAAATGTTTCTACAACATTAACTTATGATCATTGAAAGCACAAGGATAATTCCCATGATCGTGGGAACTGGAGGCATAATAAACACGTGGGTTTCACTTGTTTTTAGGATTTTATAACTTGTCATGTGATGTATAAGGGCACAAATCCCTAGGGTCAAAAGAGAGGGTCGTGAAAACTTGCCTCCTTGAGCTAAAAGACAGATTGAGAGCCTAGAGAGAGGTAGAGAATCAAGATTTTCATTCCCAATTGGGCAAAGAGCATATTAATTTCAGATTTTCCAGATTTGGGCAAAGAAGAGGAGGAGTTTCCTTCATTTAGTTCTTATTTCATTTTTTTCTCTTCTAGCATCTTTATTATAGATTTTTTGGTTGTTAGGGACGTTAATGACATTAGAAGTGGCTAAAATATTTTTTAGGCTTTGTTGTTTGAACTAATTGTGAACCTTCAGTTGTTGATTTAATGATATAAATGTTTGTGTTATTTATTGAGCTTAAACTTTGCAACAAATCGAGAGAGCGAGCTTGGTAATCTATGTTAAATGTGTAACAAGAATTGACGTTTAATAGACCTATAGATAACAAGTTACTGATTTATTAGGAAGAGATTTCTATAGATTGATATAGTGCCTATAGGATAGCTTTATATCTAGTTAAATGTCTAGGAAAGGCTTTACATATTGAGAGATCCTAAAGTTAATCCTAATTTATTTAACTAGTGACATTTGTTTGCACCTTGAGAGAGGGTAGTTAAAATTTTAAGAAATCTTGGGCCAAGCATAAATTGAATCAAAATGATAAGTCCTAATTTTTTATCTTTATTATCTCCAAGTTTTAGTTTACGATTTTAGCTTTAGTTGCGTCATTTCCTTTTACCTTTAGTTTGTCTTTGTTATAATTATCTATTTAAATTTGTTTAAATCGTTTCTTAAACAAAGAGTAACCTAAATTAAGTGGTGCCTAAGCACAATCCTTATGGGATCCATATTCACTTTTTACTAGAAGTTACGGCCCGTATACTTGCAATTTTGAGCGTAAAACCACTAGTTTGTTTCGCAATTAACAGTAGCCCCAAATACAAGAGGCATAATTGATGCGGCTTGAGGAGGATCACTTATGAAAAAAAAAACAATAGATGAAGTAGAAGAGCTATTAGAAGAAATGGCAAGTAATAGTTGTTTATAGACGAACGAGTAGAGTAGAAGACCTACAACTCTCCATAAGCAAAAAGGAGTTCTAGATGTCAATCAAGTTACAGAAATGTAGGCTAAAATTGATAATTTAACTCGATAACTAAACAACATGAAGGCTTCATCCTCAAATACAGCAGAAGTTGTTCAGTTGAAATGTGAGTTTTGTGAGCAAAAGGATCATAATACAATCGATTGCTTCTTGATGAAGGATAATAGAACAAAGCAAGTAAACTATATGGGAATCCAATACGATCGAGGAGGGGGAAACAACCCCTACTCCATCATAAAACCCTGGTTGGAGAATCACCCAAACTTTTCTTAGTCAAACAATGTTGGGGGACAGTTCATACCTCAAGGACTACTAGATTTCCAGTAAGACAAACCAAGTTCGATGGAATATAAGCTAGAAAAAATCTTAGACAAGCTTGGAATCCTAGATGATGCATAAAAGAGTCTAGAAGGCAGATTCCAACAAGTAACAAAGAAATATGCATCTTCTATCCACAATCTAGAGGTCCAAATAAACCAATTGGCAAATGCTTTCTCTACGTGAAATGTGGGAATTCTTCCTAGAACTTCGGTAACAAAATCGAGGGAGCAACTGAAGGCTATTACACTTCGAAGTGGGAAGGAGCTTGAACCACCCATAAGGACAATAGAAGAGCCCTTTCCTCCTATTAGGAAAGATCTAGAAAAGGAGAAAGAAGTGAATATGAGTGAATACCCTCCTTATGTCACTCCTTCACTATATCAACCCAAGATTCCCTTTCCTCAACAATTACAAAAGAAGAAGCTGGATACACAATTTGGAAAATTTTTTGAGAAATTGAAGACGTTACAGATAAATCTCTCATTTATAAAGGCTTTGGAACACATGCCTAAATATGCAAATTTTTTTAAGGACAAATTATCAAACGAGCGTACTAGGGAAGATAACCAGATAGTAGCTCTAACTGGTAGCTGCAATTCTATAGTCACCAACCAGAGCTATCTAAATTGAAGGATCTAGGAAGTTTCACAATACCCCTGTGTGGTTGGTAAATTTGAATTCACAAAGTGCTTGTGCAACTTAGGCGTAAATATCAATCTTATGCCTTTATTGATATTCAAGAAGTTAGGGCTGGGTGAGGTTAAGCCAACATCGATGTTAATTCGGTTGGATGATTAATCTGTTAAAAGATCATTTAGAATAGTGGAAGACATTCTGATACAAGTGGACAAGTTCATTATTCCTATAGATTTTGTGGTTCTTGATTATGAAGAAGATAAGAACTATCTACTGATCCTTGGTCGACTGTTTATGAATACAGGGAAAGCTATAATTGATGTTCACAAAGGGAAATTGACACTTCAAATAGGTGAAGATTAGATTGAATTCAATATGAATAAGGCTTTAAAGAATCCAACAACAAGCATCGCATGTATGAAGGTTGAAATTATGGATCAAAATCTGCAAGAACAAGTTGAGAGTTGCATTGCAGAAATACAATTAGTGGAAGTAGAGACAGATAATGGATACAAGAAACTTGAGTCTAAAGGAGATGATGAGATGGAGGAGTTATATGTTTAAATGCATCAAGATAAATTAGTTCGGACTGAAGCACCCATACCACCATCTACAAAAAAACCACTCACATTAGAGCTTAAACCTTTACCTACACATCTTAGATATACCTTTTTAAGTGAAGGTCAAACGTTACCGATAATCATCTCTAATTAATTGAATGAGAAATAAGAAAGTAAGGTGGTAGCAATTGTTTGAAAGTGAATAAAAGACATCGGATGGCATATTTTTTATATTTGAGGTATAAGCTCAAATGTTTGCATGCACTGAATAAAACTCAAGTGTGTAGAACGGTAAGGGAGTGTTAATGAAGGTTGAACCCTAAAATAAAGGAGGCGATCAAGAAGGAAATAATAAACTCTTAGTTGCAAGGATAATTTATCCCATCTCTGATAGTGAATGGGCCAGTCTAGTACAATGTGTACCTAAAAAGGGTAGAATGACGGTAATAGAAAGTGAGAGTGGAGAATTAAGCTCTACAAGAATAGTTATAGGATGGAGAGTGTGCATAGATTATTGCAAACTCAACTTAGTAACTAAAAAAGATCATTTTTCTCTCCCGTTCATAGACCAGATATTAGAAAGGGTGGTTGGTCATTCATTTTATAGCTTCTTAGATGGATATTCAGGATACAATCAAATCTTCATCTATCCTAATGATCAAGAAAGACCACATTCACCTACCCTTAAGGTACCTTCATATACAGATAGATGCCCTTCAGACTATGCAATGTCCCAGCTATATTCCAAAAATATGATGTCTATCCTCACCAGTGTGATCGAAGATATAATGGAGGTGTTATTGGATGATTTTTTAATTTTTGGAGACTCTTTTGAAATGTGTTTAACCAATTTGGATAGAGTGCTTCAAAGATGTGAAGAGTCACATTTAGTGCTGAATTGGGATAAATAATATTTTATGGTGAGGGAATAGTGCTAAGGCATAAAATCTCACACCAAGGATTTGAAGTGGACGGAGCAAAAATAGAAGTTATAGAGAAACTCCCACCACCAAGTAATGTAAAAGGTGTGCGAGGATTATTAGTTAATGTAGGATTTTACCCTCAATTTATTAAAGACTTCTAGCAAATTGTAAGACCTTTGATAAACCTATTAGTTAAGTATGTGCCCTTTGTCTGCCTTTAACAAACCAAAGGAGGCACTAACATCACTACCAATTCTATCACCACTAGATCGGACACTTCTATTTGAGGTTATGTGCGATGCAAACAACCAATCTATAGGTTGTTTATTAGGCTAAAGGAAAGATAAAAGGTTGCATGTGATCTACTATGCCAACAAGACTCTTGCAAGACCTCAGCTTAATTACACCACCACAAATTTCGACCATACCTCCTAGGATCAAGGGTAATCATATTCACCGATCACGTGGCATTAAAATATCTTTTTAACAAAAAGGATGCGATACCAAGGCTTATTTAATGGGTGCTGCTCTTACAGGAATTTGATATAGAAGTGAGAGATAAAAAGGGAGCAGAAAATATGGTCATAGACTACTTATCAAGATTGGAAAGAGGGGAATGCAAGCCAAACAAAGATATTAATGAGAGTTTTCCTTATGAAATCCTTATGTTACTTGAAAGTCTGGCTACACTATAGTTTGCCAATATAGCAAATTATGTTTCCAATGGTAAGCTTCCTTTTGATTTATCTTATTAACAAAGAAAGAGATTTCTACAAAAATGTACCCGATATCTATAGGATGAGCCAATTTTATATAGAACAAGTGCTGACGGGTTAATGTAAGTATGTGTTCCAGAGGAAGAAATGTTAAATATCTTAAAGCCATGTTATGAAGGTCAATATGCTGGTCATTATAGAGCTAACAAAATGGCAGCTTGGATACTCTAGAGTAAATTTGATTGGCCATAACTATTTAAGGATGTTCAAATTTTCGTGGCACAATGCGATCGATGTTAGAGAATCAGTAACATCTCCAAAAGAGATAAGATGCCTTTATCCAACATTTTAGAAGTGGAAGTATTTGATGTATGGGGCATAAACTTTATGGGTCCTTTCCTATCCTTAATAGAGAACATGTACATTTTAGTAGGCGTAGATTATGTCTCACGTTGGGCTGAAGTGACATCTCCAACCAATGATGGAAAGGTTGTTCAAAAGTTTATCAAACCGTTATTCAGTCGGTTTAAGTGCCACAAACTATAATAAGTGATGGAGGTACACATTTTGGCAATAGATCTTTTGATGCCTTCCTAAAAAGATATGGAGTGTACCATTGCATTGCTACACTTTATCATGCACAAACTAGTGGTCAAGTGGCAGTTGTCAATTGGTAGCTGAAACAAATTTTGGAAAAGATGATGAACAACTCCAGGAAGGAATGGGTAATAAAGTTAGATGATGCCTTATGGGCTTCTAGGACTACTTTTAAGACACCTATTGGACCAACTCCTTATAGACTTATATACAAAAAAGCTTGTCATTTTCGGTTGAACTAGATCATTGAGTGTACTGGGTGATAAAAGCATTAAATTTTGATTGGAAGCAAGCAGGTGAATAACGACTTCTGTAGGGGATGAACTTGAAGAGTTTCGTTACAATGCATACGAAAATGTCAAACTCTATAAAGAAAAGGTAAAGAAATGGCACGATTCTCATCTTAAGCAAAAGGAGTTTAAGGTAAGAGATGTAGTGTTATTATATAATTCAAGGTTGAGGTTGTTTTTAGGGAAGTTAAAATCTCAATGGAGCAGACCTTTTACAGGCATTCAAGTTTTCGATCATAGAGCCCTCAAACAGGAAAATGCTAACAAGGAAACTTTTAAGGTCAACAAGCATCATTGAAAACTATATCTCGAAGGAGTGATTCCCAAAGACAAGGAAGTGATTTCTTTCTGTTCAAACAATTAAAGGCACCTCTAAGGATGTATGGTCAAGTTAATGACCATAAATTAGCATGTTTAGTAGTTTGATTGAAATTGTCATGTTTAGTTAGAGTTGTTTTGAATTTTAAATAAAACTTTAGTAATTTAAATTAATCTGGGATCACTAATTCTCTCACTATCTTTAAGCAATTTCAAGATAAGACAACAATCTCGAGCATCCAAGGATTTGTTCTCAGTCCCACGCCATCATCACCTCTATCACTGTAAGGTTTTGTTTCTAACCCTTTTCTTTTAACTTTAGTTTTTGTTTTTATTTTATTTTATGTTACTTCCTTCCATGTTTGTTTGTTTGTCTTCTTCTCACATTGAGGACAATGTGTTGTTCAAGTGGGGGGAGGTTTGTGTGTTTTGCTTTGACTGTGAATTTTACGTATTGTTATATTAGTGTGTTTAAGTTGCATATTGTGAATTGTGTAAATGTATCAATGGCTTAAATGGAATGAAATCGATTTAATTTTGAATATAATCTATTATGAGGTTGTGTGAAATTAGTGATCTAGGTTCTTTATCTAAAATATGCAAGTTAATTAGGATTTGGTGTTAGTTTATCACCCTATAAGTTGTCACAATTATTGATAATTTTAAGCCTTCCGAATAAGTAGCTTTGCTAGTGTTTTTCATGAAAATGAGTAGCTAAAGCAACAAGGTAGGTATTAATTAATTTTTTTAAAAAATTGTTTTTAAATTTTAAATAAATAACTATTCCGCTAGCCTTCGGGTTATAAATAGAGCTAGTAGTCAGCTGAAAACGTAATGTAGTTGAGTAACCAGATCGACACGCATCACAAATGTGTGCCTTCGCTTCAAAAGGCTATAATAATGTTCCAACTAAGCAACTTAATAAAAACATGCCTTCATCAAGTAACTGGATCAACATTTATCACCAATGTTTGTCTTTGTGTAAAAATACTAGGTCTGTGTCCACAAAAAGTGAAAAAAATAATGTTTTCTATTGAAAACCTACTGAACTTGTAAGTAGCTTAACTTTTCATGAAAACATACTTAGGATTAGTTACAAAGTTTGAATGACCAAATAATTATTAATATATATGTACAATTGAAATGGGTGAATAAACTTGACATTTAATTTTTGATTAATATGTATATTTAGTAAAAAGCTCCTAGACGAGGATTTTGCATGTTAATGAATTGGAACAACTTGAATAACTGTGTTTAGAGTTAAATTTGTTTGATAAAGTTGAAGCCATTGCCTCATTATTGCATTGTGTGCTTTGTGATTTTGTGTTGTTTGTTGTTTTGTTTACTTGAGGACAAGCAAATATTTAACTGTGGGAATGTGATAAGTGTAAATTGCATCGTGATTTAGGGCATAGTTTGATATGTGTTTAGCCATTAATTCAATCATGTAGTTGT
The DNA here is from genome assembly GCA_024520975.1 of Erythroxylum areolatum. Taxonomy (NCBI): domain Eukaryota; kingdom Viridiplantae; phylum Streptophyta; class Magnoliopsida; order Malpighiales; family Erythroxylaceae; genus Erythroxylum; species Erythroxylum areolatum. The sequence continues at coordinate 10,309 of JANIJH010556492.1, forward strand.
GTTTTAGGTTAGAGTTGTGTTAGTTTGTTAATTATTTATATTTTAAGTGTTTTAAGGGTTAGTACAAGCTTTTGAGCTTAAATTTTATGTTTTTGAGGTACTTTGATGTGTATGCTAGTACTTCACGGTCAATATCAAAGAATGGAGGAGTTTTAGAAGACATTCGGGCCAAAACAACAGTCATGATAGAAGCTCCAAGAATGGTGCCACAATTGTGATAGAAGGCTCAAATGATCGTGGTCTGCATTAGGCAGACGCATGGACACTTGCAAACTTTACATTCCGAGGTACTTTTTGGACCTTTTAGACCCTAAAAAGACCTAGGGTTACCCAAAACATAAGAGGTTATTTAAAGAACAACAAAAGAGGAAAGAAGGGAGCTTTTTCATGCAGCCACTTCTGGAAACACTAAGAGAGAAAGAGGAAGAGGAAGAGGAAGAAAGAGGAAGAGGAAGAAAGAGGAAGAAGAAGTGGTCTCGAGATGCTTCCTAGATCAAGAGAACTCCTAATGTTGTTGCCTTCTAGATCGTCCATTCTAAGTTTCTATTCCTTGTCATTTCAATTTTATTCATGTATAAAGTTGGGATGAATTGTATGATGATAGATGGTAGAATGTTGATGATGTTCTAACTCTTCTTCAGGATTTTATTTTGATTTAATGATTTTTAGTTGATTGTGTTTAATTGATGAATGTCATGATTTGATTGCGTTCTTGCATAATTCATTAATAAATTGAGAGGATGAACTAAATGAAAAATGATTAAATCAGATTAATGAGAGTTAGATGATTTAATAGAAACTATGACGAATCATATTGGTAATTGTGCAAAGAGATATCCCATGTCATATTCCGATAGTTTATTAGAGTGCTTCAGATCTAATTAGAGTTTTGGATAGTTTGTGAATTAAGAGATTACAAATTTCATAATCCAATTAGGGTTTATAAATTAGGGTTAATGGTTATAACTAGAGGGAGAGTAATCAACCCTAAGATCGTCTAGAATCGACGCCCATTAACACTTATTTAGCTAGGTTAGCACTAATGATAGGTAAAATCTCCTTTCTCGTAACTTGGTAAATTCTTTGATTGATTTCCATTATGTGTGCTTGTTGCTCAATTGTCAAGTCCTTGGTGTTTAACTTTGGATAAAGTGGTTGAATTCAATTCTCATATTTCCTTTCCGTTGCATTGTTTATTTTTAATGTCATATCCTTTTAACCTTAGAATTTTAGGATTAGATTAGTTTCTCTCCTCGTGGGGTCGACACTTCTTACTCGTGTGCTTGCAATATTTGAGGGCTTATAAATTTTAAACATCAAACGACCCGATCACTTGCTTCTTGTATTTTTATTCCTATTAGTTTTAAGACATTATCAAGGAAGGAATATGGTATTATGATCATATAAGATTCTTGACTCTTTGGCTTTAATCCCTAACTATAATCCTGATCAAAATCAAGAGGATTTGACCATTTGGTTAAGACATAACCCTAAAAATTTCACCAATAGCTTATGCTTATTCCCTCTTTAAAATACTTGAACAAACTATCCTTTAAAGTAATTTATATAGTCTATTAAGAATTTACTAAATGCTTTATGTATTGTTTGGTTGACAATAAAAAAGAAACCATATATAAAATCAGTTAGGAATTTATTAGCAACGAGCTTTGTAAGTTCTGCAAACTCAGGCCTAAAAACATAAATCACATCCTCTTATGATGTAATTATACAAGAATAATTTGGAACCATTTTCTTAGTTTATACAAGTTACATTGTTAAATTGAGAATTGATACCAAATGACTCTAGGTATTAAATTCCAAAATAAATATGATTTAATCATTTTTTACTTGACTTTTTTTGCTGTATATATGGTATTTATAGAGAAAGGAACACTATAACATTCCAATAAGCTAAAGTGGATACTCACTATTTGCTCAGACTCATCCTCAACTAGAATGGGGAGGTTATAATTGCTAAAGGTGTACATTTAAGGTGCAGTACTTATCTTAGGGGGTACTTGGTTAACAAATTTGGGAAGGTATCAATGGATAAGGAATGACAAATAGTTGGTTGGTTATATATTATCATTATATGAACAGTATTTTTATATCTCCTTTTTGGGGCAATACTCCATACCCCCGAATATGAGAGAATCATTTTTGTGTAACGTGTAACAATTACGCCCATGGTAGGCTATTTTTCTTTTCTTTTTTATCAAAACAAGATAACCAATTATAATAATTAAAATTAAAAGTAATTAATTAATATATATTAAATTTTGATGTAAAATAAAGATTTAACAAATTTTTATTTTTTCCTTTTTTAGCAAAACAATATAATTAATTAGAATATATTAAAACTAAATATAATTAATCAGAATATATTAAAACTTAATGTAAAACAAAAATTTAACAATTTTATTTTTACATTTTAGCAAAACAATATAATTAATTAGAATATATTAAAATTTAATGTAAAACAAAATTTTAATAAATTTGTATTTTTGAAGATCTTTAATAAACCAACTATTATTAATGATAATGATAATCATTTATTGATCCTAACTAACTATCATAATTATAATTATTAATTCTCATTCTTATTATCATTGTCTTAAGTGAACCAAGCACCTCTTTAGATTAAGTCAAAATTTGCCTTTAGCCTCTCTCAAATAAAGGGAACGAAAACTTCTCTAGGATGAATTCATTTCTACAATTTATGTTACAAAATTTATGGATCAATTAATTTTTAAAACCTCTTGTAAGATTAATTTTTAACTTAGAGCTATAAAACCTCTCGTAAGATGCTCCTTTATGTTATACAATTTATGGATCAAATAGTTTTTGCATACCTATATCCATGATTATTTTTCGTAAGACGTTGATTTCCTCTCTTCTTATTTCCTTAATGTGTTTCTTCAATAGTTCAGAATGACTAATCAATAAGTTTTTAAACTTACCACCAACCAATATGTCATTTGGTAATTGGAAGAGAGAGGGAAAGGGTCATTGAGCCAATTGAGATCCATTATTTAATACCAAATAACCATTATCTTGGGTACTTTTCATGGGACTCAAATCTATAAGTCACATGGGCCATTAAATAATCTAACAATCTCCCACCTGGCCTATATGATAACTTGGTGATTCAACAATAAAACTTTAAGTGCACACAATACATGGAATCGATCAAGTCATCCTTAATTGAATTAAGATGATGGGATCATGGCATTCACAAGTTATACAACATGATTCATTTCATGTATCACATAATCAACTCAACTCTTAAAACTTTAAGTGGGTAATTCTATAATTGTTATCTTACAAATAATAATTATGGTATATAACATAATATTGATAACCAGTAAGTGAGCAAAAAGATATGACTGTAATTGCATTCACAAGTGTCATAACAATTCGAGCAAGATAATGATATGTATATATACATGTTAGACTTCTATGCTAACAAGGACTTATCCATAAGGCCCATCCCATTCAACATGACCAATAAATGTTTTGGGCGGTAAACGTTTAGTTAATGGATCTGCTATCATGAGATCAGTACCAATATGCTCAATTAATACTTTATGTTTTTGCACTTCTTCTTTCATAGACAAATATTTCAAATCTATGTGTTTCACACCCTTTGACTATTTGTCATTCTTCGAGAAGAAAATGACTACGAAATTTTCGCAATAAATTCTTAGCAGTCTTGTTAAGACCCACTCCGAGATCGGATCCCAACCGTAAAAGCAGAAACAGAAGAAGCGGAGAACAAAGTGAAACGCAAATCGAAAGCATAAGCAAATCGAAATCGAATACGAAAACGAACGAATATGAATCGAATCAAAGCAAAGAAACGAATCATAAGGCGAAATCAAATCAAACAGAATGGAGACGAAACGAATCGAATCATATAGCGAAACAAAGCAAAGCAAACACGAATCGAATAACAAATCGGATACGAATCGACAACATATCAGAAAGTAAAATCGAATCAAAAGCGGTACAAATGATTCATTTGAACTAAAACAATTTTCTGACATCCGGGGACAAAATCTTAGAAATAAATATTGCGTTGGAAACTCTAAGACTAAACTATCCGAAATCGGTATAAAATTTTTTTTCTCTTTCATTCATTAAAAACTCATACAAAGCAACTTAATTTTTCCCAATTGGAAAATCATCCTCAAATCCAAATCTCATTTCTTAATAATCTTCTTATACATTCATTTCTCATCTTGTAAACAAATCACATATCTTATCTCAATTCAATATCCAAATTCAATCACAATTCTTATACCATAAGTATACCATATCATTTACATACACAATTCACTATACTAGTTCATATACAAATCCATACTTCAATTTCATACTCCAATAGCAAACAAAAGTGGCACTTTCAA
>JANIJH010556529.1:0-14713 GCA_024520975.1 Erythroxylum areolatum
ATTATATTATCTTTCATTCCCATTAATGCAACAAACTAAACAACATTATTGGTATTAATACAGAAACCCAAGTTACATACCAAACATCATTTTTTATTTTTCATACCCATTCCCATTCTCTTATACTATTATACCCATATCCATACCCAACCCTGTGCTCAAACCAAACGCCCCCTATGTCTTATTACATTTAATATAACTCAAAAATATAAACAAACAACTTCCTAAATAGAACACATTCTTTTTGGCCATTGTGGTAGTCTTTATCCCAGTCCTTAAATCTTCTTATCAAAGCCTACACAGAGGCAAAACCACCATGCTAAGCATAAAGCTTAGTAGGGAAAAAACTAAGCAAGATATAATATGGTTACTATTTCTAACAGTCGTCTAACATTCATTTGTACTGATTCAAAATCATATGACAATAATCTTTAATTGTTCATATTATAGAGTAATCAAAACATTTTGTCTAAAAAAATGATTCATCAATCTAGAACATTCTTGCATCAGAACAAAACTTATAAATTTCAGAATAGAATGTACAAGTATTAGAATTGAATATTAAATCATGATATAATCCTTTCAAATCAAAATATGACTTGTATCGGATTAGAATATGTTTTGTGTCAAATCAGAGCTTATCTTGTATCATATCAGAACTTATTGATATCAAAATTGAACACATATAAGAATACAAAGCATGTTAACCTGCTAATCCTTTTTATAGAAGTGGGTAATGGGACCAGAACAGAAAGTACCCATGTTTGGTATCTGAAACAGAAGAGACTTAAGACTCTGAAACAAAAGATGCAGAAGTGTCTAAAATTAAAAGACACTAGAGTGTCTGGTATAGAAGACATCAAAGTGTCTAGTTACATAGTGTCTAGTTATAGGAGCAATTGCAAACCCTTTTAGGCATGCCTATTTACCCATGATTAGGATATAACAGTTTTAAAACAATCCATTTCAGATTTCAAAATCACAAGCAAATATTGTAATGTATAACATATGACTTTATTTCATTTTGCTCTAGTTGAACTTATTCATTGACATATGATCAAACTTACCATACCTGACAAATACAAGCATAAGCAATAATGCATCACTAAAAGTATTAAGTCATTAGACATTATGTATATTCATATAATTAGAAAGCACTTCTCATACAATCCCAATTATCAAACTCCTCGGACAATTGGTATCATAATATTAGAGTCATATGATAGTGAAATAATGTATAAGTGTGTATTCATTTCTTTATGCCCAAATTGAACACATTCATTCTTACTTGAACAAACTTATCATACCTTATAAGCATAAGCATTTTAATAATGCACCAATGGATGAATTAATTAATTACACTTCACATGCATTCAAACAAGTTCCAATTCACAAACATTTATAACTAACACATTAGCCTTCTTCTTTAAATCATATTAGCATTCATAAATAAACTTCATTCCTTTAACAACTTATAAGTTCGAAAATTAGATACTTTGTTATCAAATAACAACTTTCTTATGTTTTTACTTTAGCTAAAAATTCAAATATTATTTATCTTTTAAATAACTATTCTACATCAAACTAGGTTCATTTTTAGGCTCAATTAAGTCCATTTAAACCATTATTAAGTACCTTAACCTTATAAAGTCCAACAATTGTCTAAAACCAACGTTTTATACTTACTAAGTACTTCTCACAACCATGTGAATAAGCCTTATAAATCCCAGGATAGTGGGATGAGTGAACCGAAGGTTCACTTACCCACAACCTTTAATTTGTTTCCAAAACTTGACTTCTTTACTTCCATTCGACACACCTTCACCAAAGTCCACCAATTTCACTTCAATTCTACCTTATTCATGCTTCAATACCTCATCAAATTCTTGTCCAAATCAATTCAAAAATCATTCAATAAGTAACTTACAAATCAATATCTTCCATACATCAAAACCAAACCAGAAGTTATCATACAAGGATCATTTTTCCAGCATTCATTTATCATCATCTTAACACATATTTCATACCAATTTAGTTATCATAAAGCTTGTATTAATACAAGCTATCAAGTTTAAAATTCCATTACATTCTTAACTTCAAAGAACAATTTCAAAGAATCAAGCCAACTAGTTTTCCAAGTAACTCCTAAACTAAGGTACAAATTTCAACACCAACACAATAATAACACAAAAAATAGCAAAACTTGCTTCTTGATACAATAACTTACAAAGATTCCAAGTGAATATGATCCAAATTCAAGCAAAATTCTAGAAGTTGAGAGGAAATGAGAGAGTTTTGGTGGAGAGAATGAGCAAAGAAGGAAGTGTTACAACAGAAACTAGCCAATGCATAAGGTCATGCCATGTGAAGATGACTTATCTTGCTTTAGGGCCACTTGTCACATAAAGAAACAAGCCATATGTCCTCTCCCTAGCTAGCGCACATGTTCTTTTATGAAATTGTCAAATATCACAATTTAATTAGGCCACTTGTCACTCAACCAATGTTGTCAAATGTCAATGCATCAACTATGCCAAATGTCACTAACTCATAGGCTTAGCCATTCTAATTTTCATTTACCAACTTATCTTGCCACTTGACAATTTTCCTAGTCCAAATGTACATTTTAATACCTCAATTATCTAATGGTATCAATTAATTTCAATTCACTAATTAGGATCCATTAAATCCAAAATTCAAGTCAAATGTAATTGTCAGTTATCTCACAATTTTTAACACCTAACATACATGTACTTTTCTGAACATGTAACATTCCAACTAGGCTACAATTTAGGGCTTTAGATACCTAATTTGGTTTAAGAGTTGAATTGAATCATGAACTTTTGATGTATAGTTAGGTCATAACCTAAGTTAAACCTCCTTTGTGTGACACATACATTAAATGCATTTTAAGGGTGGTTATGGACATAGAATCAATTTGATTAAGTTGACCATAATCTAAATATATGAGATATATATATATATATATACCATCCAAGTAGAGATGAGACTAAATAACAAATCCCTCAACCGATATATTAGGACTTACGCCTTCCATTGATATGGCAAAAACAAGAGTTCTTTTAGAGTTGGGTTATTGGGCAAACCTAAGCCTGCTCTACACAAATATGTTCAAACCATGGAAATTAGATTTCTAGATTAATGGGTTGGTCTTAACTGGAAGTATTGATTTTTTGGGCAAACCCAAGGTCAATGTGGATGGAGGTGAAGTTGGGTTGTATACAGTGGATGTACACGAATCAAGAGTTGATAACCTAATGAGTGTGCTAAATCAACAGTAGTTGTATAATTGAATGAAATTGGTATGAATGATACCTACTAGTTGACCTAAGGTGGCTTGTTGGGCAAAACTAACCTATTAGGAAAACTATAAGTTTTCTCAAATTCACAGTGAGGGCTATGTGTTTGGATAAAAATAATGGGACCCGTAATGGATATGATTAAAGTCCTTATCGATATGCATTAGTGTACATTCTAACACTTTCTCTCGTTCTTCTAGGTTATTGAATTGTTACAATGTCTTCGTCCAGTGTGAACCTATGTTCTCTATTAAACTCCAACAAACTCACGAGACCTAACTTCTTAGATTGACTGCGAAATTTGAGAATTGTTCTCAAATTTGAGAAAGCAAGATATGTCCTAGATGAACTACTTCCTAATCCCCCTACTATCGATGCATCTGATGAGGATCAGAAAGCTTACTAAAAGGTTCGAGTGTCATCTCCAGTGTAATATGCGTTGAAGATGTATGGATATATTAAGAGGTTAGCCAGTTTGGGTTTTGTAATAGATCATGGATTAAGTATAGTCTTAATTCTGACTACTTTGATTGATAGTTATTCATAGTTTGTGCTTAACTATCAAATGAACCAAATATCCACCTCAATACCTGAGCTGATTAATCTGCTCAAAATAACTGAACAAATTGTCAAAAGAGACAATAAGGTTGTGGTGTTGGTAGACTTTGCTTCTGGTTCTCGCATGAGGAACCAAAAGAAAAAGAACAAGTTTAAGAAGCCAGTGGGAGGTGTAGCCAAGAAGAAGGCAAAGGAGACTACATCGAAGAGGATAAGCTTCCATTGCAACAAGGAAGGGCATTGGAAGAGGAACTGCAAAGCGTATCTAGAGTTGCTGAAGCAGAAGAAGACATTAGATGCTCCACCGTCTACTTCAGGTATATTATTGTCATTGAGGTTAATACTATTTCTAACCATAACATTTGGGTATTAGATACTAGATGTGTCTCACACATATGTGTTGATATAGCACTTCACTCTTATAGGACATATTCCTGAACAAACCATTAGTATTCAAGAACATACTTTACGGGGTGGCATGCTAGGGCAGTTAGTCGATCATACTCAATTCAAAATTTTTTTAGAAATATCACATGCATATCCAGAAAATCAATAATTGAACTTTTGACCCATTTTACTCGTAACAAGCTCAGTTATAAATGTCACAACCTATAAACACATCATCATTTATTTCATTAATCATTTGGGTCCAATAAAAATACAAAATATGTTTCCTCAAATTGGTATTGCAAGCAAAATTCATTTACACAATAAATAATGCTTCAGAATACAATGTTTAATACTAAAAATAATAGAAAACATATGCAGAAGCCAATTGATTCCGACCTCTAACTCTTATTCGAATGCAGTGGTTAGAATCTAGTTAGTTTAAGCAAGTACCCCTGAACCTGAAAGACAACATTATAAATTTTAGGTGAGTTTTGCGAACTCAGTGAGCGAACCATCCTCGATGGCTCACTTATATCACATAACATAAATAGTTCACAGTTTATATTAAATTTTCTGATAAATATCAACACATATAGCACATCACTTCATTAATTCATCAGGTGGCATCAAAAACACTCTATTCACTTATTTCATATATCACATTCGGAACAATTCAAGCAGTACAATTCAGTCATTTAAACATACATAACAATTGTGTATGCAATGCTCATGAGACTCACTTTCGATTATTACGTTATTGTGACTGAGTGTTTAAAACTATCCTGTATCCATTATGGATACCGGGCTCCTTATGCATAGTAAGCTTTTGGCTATTAATCACATTCTGAGCTTTAAACTCTTTTTTAGTGGCTACTCTGGTCACAACTGTCATTATCTACTCATTCATTCATGTAATGAAATTCATCAAATCATATAAGATCAATTAGTCACTTTATTTTACTTTACACATTCACTTTCATATGTCATTGGACCTAAGTCCAGCATTCAATAGTTATGTTGAGAATCACTTACTCCTTGCTTATTCATATTCAATGAAGCACTTCCAATATGTTCACATTTATCAAACTCTTCAGACTATTAATGTTTGGAATTAACACATTCACATTCCCATCAATAATAATTCAGTACAGATGCTTAAACAAAACAATTAATTAAGAGAAGACCATTAAGGTCGACTTATAATACACTCCAATTTAGCATTTGCTTCCAAGATCCGAAAATGTATGGATGCTAATGGTCTATCCTATGTATCCCTATCATGCAATACACAAATTACACATATTACTAATTGCATAATCATATAAACATTCAATCATACACATATGTATATGGGTTATGATAATGCATGCTCAATTTGGCTATCCTGGGTATGTTCCTTTATTCACATTTAATGATCATTTATACTACAAAACTCATATATGTCTAATTTGAACTTAGGTTTACACCTCAATGATACAAATTTATTTTAAGTTCATCTCTTAATCATGCACTAAAGTTCATAACTCAATACATTTGATTATTATAATATCATTAATCAATCATTCACCAATGTTATTCTAACATTATATGATCAAACAATATCCAAACTTTCATTCATTCTTACTTGATACACATTACTCATCTCCTTACAATCATATTACCATTTCTAAGAACACTTTTACATCATTAATAACTCATAACTTCCAAATTGAGATACATTCATATCAATTCAATCCATTCTTCAATTCTAATGTCAATCAACATCCTAAACTTATCAATCATTTAACCATTTAATTTAGCAACCATCTAGGTTCATTTCAAACCTCAATGGAATCCAAAACACCAAGGTAGGGTAAGAAGACAACAGTGCACGATTGGGCTTGTGCATGATCGTGCAACCACTTGATGATCCCTTTCTATCACGATCATGCTTGTGCAAAATCATGCAACTCCCTGATGATACCTTAAGCACGATTGTGCACTACCTGATGATCCTTTATTCAAGCATCATTCCAGCTTTTCTCAAAATAAATTTTCAGGTCAATTTTGCATGGACATTGTGACAAAGAAAATGAGGTATTCAGGCAATAAATTCTTCCAAAAGCATGTTCCCAACGCCACCAAGTTCACACAATTTGGTTTAGTAGTCTACAAGTTATACACAAAATACTTCAGACTATTCTCACATCGCAACAGCACACTATACTCAAATTCAAGCCAAAATTTGAAACCATTAAAGACAGAATTCAAATTTGATTCCTTTATGAAAATATATCAATATGTTTTTATTTTATAAACTTAAGATCATCCCATTTTGATGTCTAAAAATCAAGATATGGCTAAATTACATATGCATGTCTAGTGGAAACATTACAGCCAACATATTCCAACCATTTTCTTTCAATTTTCCAAATTTTCAACTCCTGTATGTTACATTTAAACCATCTTATGCATAGTTCATCAACCGCACATCCTTTCCTCTTCATTATCACCTCAATTTTAGATCAATATCATTCATGAACAACCCATAAATTATGGTTGATCGTAAACACAAAAATAGAACATCAACGTATACATACATTCATCAAAATTTCTACACACATTCTATTCCACTATCATGATCATTTCACCTTCAAACTATCATCATTTATGTTTATATTTACACAACCCATGAAGATTAATGTATAATCTATTCACTCGTTCACCATAATAATCTATTCGCTCGTTCACCCTTTCCTTTAAAAGGTAATTTAGTCCTCTTGCCTACATGTGTCATATGATTCATAATCAAATGACCCTAAGCTACCACTTTTGTGTACCTTAGTCATGCGTCTCTCACTTATATGGCCAAGTCGACAATTCCACAAGTAATCAGATTTTAAGTTATCTCATTTTTGTCTTTTATTTTCATTGATATTTAAAATTGGACTGCACTTATCTAATATGTAAATACATTGCACAATGTAATGGTACCATACAACATTTCATTCAACTTAATTGAACAACCTTTGCTTGAAAAAGTTAAATGAAATCTTGCTTTATTAGGACATGAAACAGATACAATGTTCTTTTTCACAATAGGTATATAATAGTAACTATCCAAAACTAACTCTAGCCCACTAAGAAGATACAAAATATATGTTCCTACAGCTAATGCAGCAACTCTTCCTCCATTTCCCACTCGTAGGTCCATCTCTCCCTTCTTGAGCAGTCTACTATCCCTGAGACCCTATATATCAACTGTAACATCCCGTTTTCATACAAAGGGTTAGAACCCTAGATTTTTGTAAATGAGAAATGGCAATGAGAGATTAAAAAATGCATTTTATACTCATGCATAACAATAGCATACACACGCATGTGAATAGTTTTTCATACAGATTGCAATGACTATTTATGCACTGATTTGACATTTTCTGGGTATAAATGATTTTTAAATGGTTATGATGTGAATACTGAATATTTTGTCTTGCAAATTGATTTGGTGAATTATATTATTGATTTAGAATTTTTGGTGAAATATAGGTAATTTATGATAATTATGAGTATTTTTGGACTAGGAAAAATGTCAAATGGCAAAAAATTGATAAATGGTAGTATAATTAAGTGTCAAATGGTAGTAAAAATTATTGATAAGAGACATTAAGATTTAATGACAAGTGTCATTAAAAATTGGGAGACAATTAGATTAGAAATTGAGGGACAATTCTATTGATCATTAAAAAAATCATATGGTAGCTTTAGTAAATATCCAATTTAACCTTTAATCTTTAAGTGGAAGGTGTCATGACAAGTGTCATAACTCCCAAGATGTTATTTTACTAACCCACGAAAATGTTCAAAGTGAAAGACCATTTTCTTTTCTTTGTCTTTCAATTGCTAAATGCTCTCTTCATTTTGTTCTTCATCTTCTTTATTTTTCTTCATCCTTGATACTCTCTTTTCACCCCATCCATATTGAAGCTTACTTTCACCTTTCATTTGCTACTATTATTTTGTTGTCTTCTTTATTTCTTACTAAAGACCCAACCCTACCACTGCGGTTAAGAGTGTTATTTGAAGATCTTGGAGTAAACAAGTAAGTCTAAAACATTACTGAAACATATATGATGATAGTTTGAAGGTGAAATGATCATGATAGTGGAGTAGAATGTTTGTAGAAATTTGATGAATGTATGTATACATTAATGTTATGTTTTTTGTGTTTATGATCAACCATAGTTTATGAGTTGTTTATGAATGATATTGATTTGAAATTAAGGTAAGAATGAAGAGGAAATGATGTAGAGTTGATGAACTATGCATATGATGGTTTGAATATAACATATAGGAGTTGAAAATCTGAAAAAGCAAAAGAAGAATTTCTAGAGTATATTAGCTGTAACATTTCCACTAGATAAGCATATATAATTTAGTCATATCTTATATTAAACTAGAGACATATGGATATATTTTTCATAAAGGAATCGAATTTTAATTCTATCTTTAAGGTTTTCAAAATTTGGATTAAAGTTGAGTACAACGTGTTGTCGCAGTTTGGGAACTGCTTGTAGTATGTTAGGAATAACTTACAGAATATTGAACCAAACTATATGAAATTGATGTCATTAGAAACTTAAGACATATGGGAACATTTGTTTAGAAGAATGTATTGCCTAAATACCTCATTTTATTTATCAAAATGCCTATTAAAATTGACCTAAAAATTTGTTTTGAGAAAGGCTGGAATGATGCTTGAACTATCGTGACAGAGAGGAAACATTAGGCACGATCATGACAGAGAAGGTGTACTGTTGTTTGACAACTTTCAACACTCTTCACTCTTTTGACCATAACCCCTTCTCCAGACCTCTGATTGACTTGAAATTTGAACCACAAGCCCCTCAGACATTGGCCTTACTTTATACCATAATTCATTATCATCTGAATTCACTAGGAAAGAATTGGTAAATGATTGATTGATGATGTTATAATAATTAAGTGTATTGAGCTATGAGCCTTAGTGCATGATTGAGTGATGAACTTAGAACAAATTTGTATCATTGAGGTGTAAACCTAAGTTCAAATTAGACATACATGATTTTTGAAGTATGAATGATCATGAGATGTGAATAAAGGAAATATACCCGAAATAGTCGAATTGAGCATGCATTATACATAACAGATATAATTATGTGTACGATTGAATGTTTATGTGATTTTTCAATTAGTAATATGTGTGCAATATTTGTATTACATGATGGGGATACACAGGATTGAACATTAGCATCTAGATGTTTCCTAATCTTGGAAGCAAATGCTAAACTAGACCTATATGGTCTCTCTTAGTTAATCGTTTTGTTTAAGCATCAGTATTGAATTATTATTAATGTGAATGTGAATGTGCTAATTCCAGACATTAACAGTCCGAGGAGTTTAATAAATGTGAACATATTGGAAGTGCTTCATTGAATGTGAATGAGTAAGGAATAAGTGATTCTCAACATAACTGTTGAATGCTAGACCTAGGTCCGACGACATGTGAACGCGAATGTGCAACGTGAAATAAAGTGATTGATTGATCTTATATGATTTGAGGCATTTCATTACATGAATGCATGATAAGTGATCAAAGTGTTAAGTGATGCTATATGATTATTGGTGAAATGATGTGTCTTATATGATGACATAAAGTGTATATGAAATTGAAGTATGAACTGTTGTGTTATGTGATATGAGTGAGCCATCAAGGATCTGCTCACTGAGTTCATAAAACTCACCCTAAAATTGCAACATTATTTTTTTGGCTCAGAAGAGTTACCCGTTAGACCAACTGCAATCTAACCACTGCATACGGATAAGGATTAGAGGTTGAGATTAGTTGTGCCTGCATATGTCTACAGTATTTCTTTGTATTTTAAAAGAATTGTATCCACAATTATTGTACAACATTTATGCGAATTGAAAAATGTACTAACTATATGATTGAAAATGATTTGTATTGGGCCTAGATGATTACTGGAATATATGTTGATGTGTTAAACTGTTTGTAATATTTGCAACTGAAATTGTTTTTGAATAAAATGGGCTAAAAAAGGTTTATTGATCTTCTAAATATGCATGTGATGTGGGACAAATTGCAATGAGTATGATTGTTTGACTGTTCTAGCATGCCACCCCCATAGAGTATGTTCTCAAATACTGATGGTTTGTTTGGGAATATGCCTTCTAAGAGTCATGTGCTACAAAGTTGGTATCAGAGCCCAAGCTTAGTGTCTTAATAGGCGTTTTTCGAAATATGTGTCAAGGTACATGCATTTTAGACATATCTTAGCATACAGCAGCAATTGATCCCCAGTCTAAGTCGGATTTACATGTGTCACACGCATGAGCATTCGTTAACAGTTTAAGCTGTTAGAACCAATAAGAACGATGATGATCTATCAGAATGTGAGAAAATTAAGGTTTATGGATATTTAGAAATGAGAAATAGTATTTGGTTCTGTATGATAAATAAAGGTTCATTGTATGTGTGGTTGTATCATTGAACATGATAGCAATATTGTACTATGATGGTATACCCTTGAATGTGATATAGATGTGAATATATTGTCATGGATCGATTGAGGAAAATAGAGATATGGTAGAAACGATAAGATTTAAAGTGTATAAACAAAGTTGGATGAAAACAAAATTTTCTATGATCTTAAGAGGTTGAAATTGGGCTTGGAATGGTTGTTTGATTATCATGATAAGAGTTTATGATTCAATGTAAGAATATGTCTTTGGAATTGAGATTAGAATTTCATAATGGTTAGGCCTCTATAATTCTAAATTGATTGAGGATATGCATATGGAAGATGAAATAAATGGCAATAGGAAGATGAGATAGAAATGAGGAGAGAATAAAAGGGGAATGTAGTAGGTATGAATGACTTTACATTAGATGAATGATATCTAGTAAGGAGAAAGTTAGAAATGCATATAAGATAGGATTTTATGTAATATTGGATATTGGAGAAGATGTAGAAACCCCTACGGTTCTTGGAAGACCATTCCTGGCCACTACTCGCTCAATCATTGATGTTGATGGGGGGAAACTAACTTTGAGGGTAGGAAAGCAACAATTAACCTTCAAGGTGTCAAAGAGAGATAATAGTCCTCCTTTATCTCCAACGGATATCAAGAAACCCGAACCTCGAGGGCAATGGAAAGATATTGAGGATCTTAGGATCATGACAAATTGTTAGATTAATGATTGCATTTCCATTGCACCATTCATTTGAAAAGCGTCATACTACCGACATTAAAAGAAGCGCTACATGGGAGGCAACCTATGGAATTTCAATGTCCTTGATTGTTTTTTTAGAAGTTTGAGTTATGTAGTTAGGTTATTTCATTTTCAATAAAATCGGGAAGTACTTCGTGAAGTAGGTGATCAATGAAGTAAACAAAGAGAGGTGAAAGGATTACAAAGAGCTAAGAAGTGATTCTGAAAAAGTGGAGAAGGACCATAAAAGAGGGAAATTTTAAAATTGGTGGGAAACTCGTGGCCTGCAGCAAGGTAAAATGGTAGACATGTGTAGTTAACTTAAAATTTTTCCATTTTACCATCCAATCACCTATAAATACATTTCTAACTTCACTTTTTCACTCACTTTCATTTTAACTTTATCTCTCAACGCACTCTCATTTCTCTTTGCAAAAGTTCGAACCTCCAAATTTCTTTCGACTTCCACCAACTCACAAGCCAATATGTTGTGCATCCAGCCAAGCGTGGTTAACCATTGGCGTGAAATCAAGTATTGGGATGAGGAAGGAGAAACAGGGCAGTAGATTTCAAAGCACCATTCCCAATCTACACAGAGGAGGAAAGTATCCGTTTCTAAACCCTTAATGCAAAAAAATTGTAGTCCCTAAATATTTTGATTTCAATACACTTGATAGGTTAGAACTGCGTGGAAAACTTAGCAGAAAGAATTCAGTGGGCAAAATTTATACAGTTTCAATTCCTTGTTTACCAGGAGCTCACTCTTGAATTTTTTGCTTCCTTAACTATGAACTAAGAACCCTAGAGAGATGTGGTTTAGGTTGTTGGGACGAGTATATGAGCTGATCATAGAAATTATGTGCGATATTTGTGGGTTCTCAGAGTCTTCCATTATTGACCAGCATGATGATTTTCATGCTTCTCACTATTAGAATGAGCTCAGTGAGTTAGAAAACTTTGATTCCAAAAATGCCCACAACAACATCATAAGGAATCATGAGCACTTGTTGCATAAATTCATGTGCCAAATGGTTTTTGATAAATCAGAAACTAACAAGTGCTCAATAAAGGAACCTTTTATGTTATGGTGCATGGATCATAACATTTCAATGTGCACCTGCACACATATGCTGAACGTTGTTATTGCAACTTTGTGCAAGAGGAGCAACAATTTAGGAATGGGATATTTAGTTTAAGCCAATGTTGAGTATTATAGTGTATATTGTAGTGGTTTGACTGTCCATCTCCCAGACTTCATGAACCACCATCATTTATGGCATGCTGAAATCCTTAAGTTCCACAGCATGGACCTTCAGGATATCAACCAAAAGACTTATGTGAAGATCAGGGCGCGTTAGGCGAGTTCTAGGAGAGAGCCACCTTAGCAGGCAGAAGAGGATTTGAGTAGTGAGGAATCCAAGGAAGAGGAAGAAAATGTAGAAGCACTAAGCTGGTAGAAGGGACTGATTGCAATCTCCACAAACAACAAGGCAATCACAGATACACTTGCGAAGAACTCTAGAAGGATGAAGGAGATGGCCTGAACCCAACGACGTTAGAGCTAGGGCATCTGTCGAATTCATCATTATTTTGAGGCCCAGGGCATTCAATTGCGACCTCCAACATCGTCATAACCTCCATTACCATGAAACTTGTTCTAATCCCCTTTCTTTTTAAATTTAGTATTTAGTATTTAGTATTTATTTTTATTTTTATTTTTATTTTTATTACTTTTTTGTTTTACTTTAATTCATGTTTTTCTGGCTTCATGTGTTTGTTTGTCCCCTTCTCACAATGAGAACAATGTGTTGTTCAAGTGTGAGGAAGGTTATGTCCTTTATTTGAATGAGAATTTTGCATAGTAAATGATAGTTTGTTAGGTTGCATTATGTGAATCGTGTGAATGTGTCAATGGCTTAGATGGATTAAAATTGATTTAATTTTGAACAGTCAATTAGGTTGTAGAGAATTATTAATTAGGGGTTCTTTGATTAAATATGTTGCTTAATTAAGATTTAATGTTTAAATGTAGCCCTCCAAATTGTCACATTCATTTATAATTTGAGGCCTTTTAACTTAAATAGCTTTGCTAGTTTTTTTTTAATAAAAACAAGTAGCTAAAGTAATAAGGTAGGCAATAAAAATTGTTATTTTGTTAAAATAAGTAACTATTCCACTGGCTTTTGGGTTATAAATAGAACTAGTAGCTAGTTGAGAACGTGATAAAGTTAAGTAACTGAATCAACAAGCATCACAAATGTGTGCCTTTATGTAATAAGGCTAGAATGATGTTCCAACCAAGCAACTTAATAAAAAAAAACATGATTAAGTTGAGTAACCGGATCGACATTCATTACCAATGTTTACCTCCACGTAAAAAGACTAATTCCATATTCATAAAAAATAAATAAAAATTAAAATGTGTTTTCGAATTAAACTTATCAAACTTGTAATAGTTTGACTTTTCATGAAAACATACTTAGGATTAGTTACAAAGTTGAACGAACAAAGAATTATTAATAAGTGTGTGCAATTGACAAGGGTAAAAAATTTAACACTTGAGTCTGGATTAATATGTATATTTAGTTTAGAGCCCCAAAACATGAATTTTGCATGGTAATGATTTGAAATGACTTGAATGATTGTGTTTTAAATCAAATTTATTTCATGAAGTTGAACCTATTATCTCATTACTGCATTGTCTACTGTGTGAATTTCTACGTGTTCGTTGTTTTGTTTGCTTGAGGACAAGCAAACATTTAAGTGTGGGGATGTGATAAGTGTGAAATGCATCATATTTTAGGATATAGTTTGATATGTGTTTATGTATTTATTAGATTGTTTAGTATGTGTTTTCAGTAAAATTGTGTTAGTTTGTGAATTAATTGAGTTTAAGTGTTTTTATGGGTTAGTACAAGCATTTGAGTTTAATTATTATGTTTTTGAGGTGCCTTTGTAACTCCCCACTCCCGCATGACCCAAACCCGACATCGACGGTGATATCCGAGTCCGTGCCCTGCGAGGGTGGCGTGCTACATCACTCAATCCAAACTTAGTATAAATTTTTTTTAAAACACAAACATACACTATGCAGAAGTCAATTAACATACACAATCATCCGTAAGTACAATGACCACGGGGGCCCTTTTCATAAATACAAATTAATTTAGTCCGTTGACTTTACAAATTGACCTAA